>JAJONR010005769.1:0-66092 GCA_029582245.1 Solanum etuberosum | reverse complement strand
TCCTCATAACTGGATTTTCAGTTACTTGGAAATTGAGATTTCGTTTATATGATACAATTGGTGCTTTTGATGTATTAAGGATTTTTTTTAAAATGTGTTCAGAATTAATATGTTAGCAAGTGTTTTTTTATCCGCTTGGAAGTTCTACACAGATTTACCTTTTATTGATTTGTTTGGTTAAATGTATGGAAAATGTAACTAGGTTTCATATTTTATGTAATTGGTTGAGATTTTAAGGAATTGTGAATTGTGGTACAGAAATGGTTGAAGCGATGAAGAATGTTGCAAACATGGATGTTGAATTGACTGTGGAGGAAAGGAATCTTCTTTCTGTTGGTTATAAGAATGTGGTAGGTTCTAGGAGAGCATCTTGGAGGATCTTGTCCTCTATTGAGCAGAAGGAAGAATCTAGAGGAAATGAGCAAAATGTCAAGCGAATCAAGGAGTACCTGCAAAAGGTGGAGTCGGAGCTCACCAACATTTGCAATGATATTATGGTGGTCATTGATCAGCATCTAATTCCGTCATGCACTGCTGGCGAATCAACTGTGTTTTACCACAAGATGTGAGGGTTCTGATTTCTGTTTGTTGTCGGTCTGAGTTCTAAATATATGTTGTTTTGGGAAGTTTAGAAAACTGGAGTTGTTAAGCTGATCTATCTTTGCCTGCAGGAAGGGGGACTATTATCGTTATCTTGCAGAATTTAAAGCTGGCAATGACAAGAAGGAGGTTGCAGAGCTTTCGTTGAAAGCATATCAGGTATATGGTTTGCTTGCGACCTGGCTTCTCAAAAATAGAGTGACGCACGTGTCAGTTCCCATGCTCCCCCTTATTCTTGATAGTGGAAAATGTCCCAGATGTTATCATTAATCCCTTGAATCTTTTTTTTTACGGTTAGAATCAGTGTTTCTAACTGTAATTTTAATTTAAACTTTTTCTCTCGTCTCTAATCTGTCATAAACAAATATTCGCTGTTTCTGAGAATAGTGCTTCTTTACTTGTTTTTAATATATATACTCTTCAAAGCAGTTCTTAAGTACACAAGTAAAAAGTTTAGCAGTAAAAGTAGGTTGATTGTCAGTGAATGGTGGATTCATAATCTAATGACTTGCAAAGTGAGAGGAGTTTGCTTGTTCAAAAGCTTGTCTTAGAATGAAACTAGTACTTTTTCTTGAATCCCACACTTTATTTGCATTTTGTGCTTAAAGCCCCACTAGAACTTAGAGCTCACTTTTCCTTTTGTTAACATTGGCTTGGGTATTATTACAGTCCTCTTTGACCAGGATAGTCTGTGTCCCATTATTTAAAAACTTTTTTGGGTGGCGGTAGGCCTGTGAATAGTGGAAGGAATGTAGAAGAGGGAGTGTCTTTTTTATGGATTAGAACCTGCATCTAAGAGATGTGGGTCAGAGTAGCTACCAGTAGGCTGCAACCCAATTCTTGTATGTGCCACAGTTGAGTTACTTGGGTTTGAAAGACACAAATTTGGTATTAACTATCTTACAGATTTTTTCCCATTAAATATTTTTAAATTCTTTTATAAACCAATGAAGTTTGTGCCGCGATTTGGGGTATTTTGTATTAGCAAATACCATATAGAAAATGTGCCACAATTCGGGTTACTTGGGGTGAAAGTGAAGACCCTTTGTATGTCAATGCCAATTACGTTGATCTTACAGGAGTCAGATTTGTATTTTATTGACATGCATTTTTTCATTGAGAGCTTCTTTCCTTTTTTCTTTTCTCCAATTCTGTTTGCTGCATTTAGATGTTGAATTCCCTATTAGTTTGGCGATATATGTCTGTCTGTCTGCTTCCACTTATTGTTTGTTGCTAAAACTTGTGCAGTCAGCTACAACTGCTGCGGAGGCGGAATTACCACCCACTCATCCCATTCGTCTGGGGTTGGCTTTGAATTTCTCTGTTTTCTACTATGAGATCATGAATTCACCTGAAAGGTTTGTCTTTTGTATTTTCATCTTCTTGAAGCTGTCCATACCATTTTTTAATCGGTGTGTCCATACTTGTTTCTAGGCTCAGCTGATTATAATCTGTTTTCTACAGGGCATGCCATCTGGCAAAACAGGCCTTCGATGAAGCAATATCTGAGCTGGATAGCCTGAATGAGGATTCCTACAAAGACAGCACCTTGATTATGCAGCTTCTAAGGGACAACCTCACCTTGTGGACTTCTGATCTTCCAGAGGATGCTGGTATGCTTTGACTCATATCCTAATATCCTATGACACCTTGGCATTTGTATAATCTAGAGTTTTCCTGGTGTTCATAATTTTCCCTGGTCGACGGCACTTTATTTATCTACTTATTTGTTTCTTATAATTATCTCTGTTTAGCTTGAAATTACTATTCTCAGGCTTGGTTGAGATCTTTTGCCTGTATTTTCTGCTAGTAGTTGCTATAGTTTCTTCAGTGGTTTTGATAGCTTAATCACATGTGAGATGTCTACAGAAAAAACTAATTTGGTTCTGCAACCTTTTAGACAGCATTAAGAGAACTGCCCCAAGGGCTTTGGTCTAAAGGTAAGAGCATAGCATGTGATATGCGAGTTGGGAAGTCGTCATGCGCTCAAACCCTGAGACATATAGAGGCCTTTTATTTAAGTGGAGTAGTAGAAGGACGGGCCCATTATCAACTGAGTTTTGAATTGTGCGCCATTGCCTTTCCGAGATTTCTTGGTTTTCAGAAAGGAAAAAATAAGAAGATATTGTAATACAAGTGCTAACTCACTATTTTCAGAAAATAAGTCCAGGGTGATAAAGAAGAAGTGTGGCATTGCTTCTTCCTTGAAGGAGAAAAAAAGAGTCAGGCAAGGAAGTATTAGTTCTTGAAGGGTTTTTCTTATGTCATGGGTTTATTTTCTTGACATAGGATTAGCCATGAAGTTTTATTGGTGTTACCTTCAGCTAAATCTTGGGTATCTGCTTGTATTTTAACAGTGTACTTGTACAATTTTTTCAGTTAGTTTACATGTGCCCTTCAATCAAAATGCTATTCCCAGTGAGTAATTATTTCCTTTAGAAATATATGATAAATGCAGTGCAAGATAGTTTGACAAGGCATAAAAACGTGATATTAATAGCAGTATTGGGGGGTTGAGCTAGATGAATAGATTGCCTAATTTACTGAATCTGAGGGGAAAACTAACTTACTAATTTTGTGTGTTAAAATTTTGTTGCCCTTTCACAGAAGATGCCCAAAAGGGAGATGCCACAAACAAAGCGGGTGGAGGTGAAGATGCAGAGGTAGGTTCTTTATATCCAGTCTCCTTCCTTTGAGTCGATTTTAGATTTTTCTAGACTGGTAGTAATTCAATTACGTAGTCATTCCAAATCATAATATTCTTTTTTGTGTTCTTGCAGTGAATGGGCCTAATGGTTAGAACTACTATGTGTATTTGGAGGTGTGAGGACAAGGATATGCCAAGGGGGGTGTTTTGTTTGTTGAGTCTTAGTAGATACTTCTATTATGGGTCTGTCGTGTCAGATTCTTCACATGTTAATTGGTTGTCTGCAACTCAGTGTGTAATTTGTATCCCTGTGCTATTTCCTCTCCGTATAGTGAGTTGTTTCAGTCTTTAGATAATTGCTGGTCTATAGGTGGTTTTATTTTTCAGATGACTGCCGCAGCCAAATGGAGGATATCAGCTATTTGCTTGTCCTCTCACCCTTATTATCTCAATGTCACTAAATTTCCATTATTCTCTCCTTTTTCATTTAGTTCGAAGCTGAGCATATTTGCTACTCTATGTTGGTGCATATTATTGGCATCTTTTACCCCAATAGTATTTATTCTCTCTGCATGAGTAGTTTTTTACCCCAAAATAAAGGATGGGAAGAATTAGAATATCTAGAATTAGTGCCTTAAAATGGCTTGCTCAGTTATTCTTGCTTATTGAGCCAAGGCAATGACAAAAATGCCTCGACAAATTTGGTGGGTTAGATTGTTGATAACTAACGACTTTTCCAAGGAGTTGTGCTGTTTGTTTTTTCTTGGGGAAGATTGTTGCACGTTTCCTTTTTCTCTACATCTTCATAGAGGTTGATTGGTTATATTTGACTTTCTTATCTCTTTGTATGTGGCCAAAAGTAGTTGATTCTAGAAGGATAAGTTATTTTGTCTGAACTCTTCTTACCTTAATAGAGTGGACGGTTACGTATTCATGCTGAGTATCTTTTCTATCATTTGTCTCTTGGAACTGCCATCAGGTGTTGTTTATATTTGACCAAGTAGCATGATACAGTTGCCTATGCTTGAAAAATAAAAAAGGGGGAAGTTTGCCTGTGCTAGCTCATGTTTAAAATCCTTTTTCATTTGTGCCTCCCCTTAGTCTACCGTAGTATATTTTTCAAATAACTATTCACTAGTATACAGACTTGTCACTATCGATCTATTATAACTTGATGCTCTCAGTGCAAATTCAAAATTGTCCCTTGGCATTTGATGGGCAACGATTTGTCATCTCCCATCTTCTCGGAGAAATTTCACTCGTCAAAATGATTTCGTTTACTCTTTTCGTTCCCAATTTATAACCACTTGTTTCATTTTGAATCCTTAATGACTTGAAAAGAAAATTCATATTCGTGTAGCTATTGTTAAAAGTGTTTTAATCAAATTAACTTCTTATAAAATTCTTAGTATTTTACTCCACCACCAATAATAATGTAACAGAGCATCAAGACGAATGTGGCATTTCAAGGTGTCGCCAGTTAGAATGACAATATTAATGTTCTAAATTCATAAGTAGATGCTAACCTATTTTTAAAAATAATTAGCCTAAAAGTGGGTGATTAAAACTATTTTATAACCTTTAAATAAAAAAGTGAGCAAAACATCTAAAAATGAGTTAATCCAAATGGATACTTAAATCTCACTTGATAAAATGGATTTGGGGATGGGAAGGTGTTCATTCTACAAAAAATTATAGTAAGGTATATATAAAGTATTTTTTTTCTTCATTTTATGTGTATATAGAGATTTTGAATCTCGTGGTTCAAAATAAGATAAAATTCTAAATTCAAATTTCAGATACAACATTTTGTTTTTTCGGAGTGGACAAGTTTAATAATGCAAGTGCCGGTTGATTGGAGCATCACTCAAAAAGGAAGACGAGGATATTGGAATTTAGGATATACGTAGTGGAACAATAATAGTTTGTGCTATACTTGGAATACCGAATAATTACTTTTTTGGAAGGCGGGAAAAAGACTCCCCATATTGTGTAAGCACCTTTGCCCAATTGCAAATTGGAATTTGATCCTTTCGTTAAAATCCTTCATATTGTTTGTTTTCTCTGCTCATTCATCAGATTTCACAGCAAAGCCTAAAACTTCTCTGACACACAACAATGGGGGATCTTCATTCTGCAGAAGAACATGGAAAGACTCAAATTTCAGCTGTCATTTTTGATTTGGATGGTACCCTTTTGAGTACAGGTCCTCTTTTTCTACTCCCTTTGTCTTTTTTTAGTTTTATTTTTTTCTGGGTTTGTAGCATTTGTGTTTTGGGATCTAGTCCTTTTTACTATGAGTTCAACTGAATCGTGTTTTTGACTCTGACAATGTATTGATATAGTCCCCTTTTTTTTAATAACCATGGACCATGGTGTCTGAGTCAGCTTGCACGTAGGACTTCCACCGGGTGGGTCAATCTCTGATGTCAATGACCTTGACTAATTACCGTGATACCTGTCGGTTGTCACCTCCCACTAGCAACATGTATTAGGTATTAGGTAACTCTGTCCACTAAGTTTAGGACATATGAGAAGAAATTACCTAGTGTTTTTCTCTTTGCTGGGATTTGAATCTGAGACCATATGATTTTCAATCCACTTTATTGACCCCTAGTCCACACTCTTGGGTGTCTCTCTCAGTCCCCTTTGGTGTGATGCAATTTAAGTGGGATGGAGTTTAAGAAAGAAAGATTGAGTTTTAAAACTTATAATCTAAATTAGGCCCATAGAAACAATTTAGAAAGTAAAGTGCATAAGATATGTTAAGGATGCGTATACACCACCTTACCCAGACTCCACTTGTGAGATTAAACTTGGGTATGTTGTTGTTGTATGCATCTCACTCTGAGCCCGGTGATACTAAATCTTGGATGTGTATGTTTTAGAGCACTTGACAAAGGAAATTTTGAAGGAGTTTCTGGCTGGATATGGGAAGGTGCCAGATAAGGAGAAGGAAAAGAAAAGATTGGGCATGGCCCAGAAAGAGTACGCTATTGGCATTGTCAGTGATTACGACCTCCCTATCACGCCCGATCAGTATGTCCAAGCAGTCATGCCCTTTTATCATGACTTGTAAGTGTTTTTTAAACCATGTCTCTCAAATTATTAGTTGTTTCTTTTTATTTTGAATATATTCTTATATGGATATTCACTTGTAAACTACTATAAAGCATAATTGGTTGACACTTGACAGTGGCAGACCTAGTGCATTAGTTATGGATTTGTCCAAATAGAGACGGATCTACAACATTACTTATGGGTTCACGTGAACTCAGTGATTTTTGCTCAAACCCGGTATATGTATCAATCCACTAAATATTTGAATGTGAACCCAATTATTATTGTATATTAACTTGAGGTCACTATAGGTCTGTAGGAATCCATAAACTTCAAATCTTGGATTTGTCTCTGCGTCCAAACTAATACCTTTGGTTCAAACCTAATATATGTGTTAAAAAATCCATTAAAATAGTATAAAACATAGAGTCCGAAAACAACAAATTAATAGGTTGAGGTAGAATTCGGAACTCAAAGCCATTAAGTTCAAATCCTGGATCCGCCTATGTTGTTTGATGTCATCTTCTTGCAAAATCATCATATTTGTGCATTTCATTTTACTTCATATTGGATAAGTAACATGGTTATTGATCCTTACATTCTCCTATTGCTCTTCATGTTGGATATAAGTCTTCTTTATGTTGCTTCAAGAGCACATGCGTCTTCCTGTTTTCCTACACTGTGTTACAAAGTTGTATTCTTAATGTCTTCGAGTGAAATGTTCTGTGATAATGTCTCCGATTCTAGTTGATGACATGATGAGAATGAAATACTTGTTGCCATGACATCTTTAATAATTTGACTAGCCTCACAATATTAATGCTCTGCTCTGCATAACTAACAAAATCTAGTAAAACACTATGCACTAGTCGCCTCCACTTGACTATAATTTTACACCATCATCTTACATTGTGTTGACAGTGTGATAGATTAGCTAGTATCAGCTTCCCTGCACTGATTTAAGATATTCAATGATTAAGCAAATGTGCAACAGAGTATTCACGTATAGTTTTTTCCCTGTTTTGTTGCAGGTGGTTGCAAGCGAAAGCACTTCCTGGTGCTAATCGCCTTATAAGACATTTCCATAAGCATGGAGTTCCCTTTGCCCTTGCTTCAAATTCCAAAAGGAAAAACATAGATGGGAAAGTCTCTCTCCAAGAAGGTTGTGCTATAACTCATTAAGAAATTAATGTAAAACGTAGTTTATCTTCATTATGCTCCTTTTCACATTATCCTTTTATTTTCTTGTTTCATCAATTAGTGTTGTTATTTTTGAAGTAAATAGTCCATAAGACAGTTCCTTAGGACTGAGAAAATTCTTTTTGCTAAAGCCTGCAAAGTATTTTTTTTGAATCATCTTATTGTTAAAAAAATGTTTCCTTCTCTTCCTAAATGAGGTCACCTTTATGAACTTCCAATCATGGTCAGCACATCAATTTTCTATCAGTTGTTTCCTTGTGAAGGTGTATATTTTTAGCTAACATAATCCTATTTCTTCATTGAACTAGGTTGGAAAGAATGTTTTTCCGTAATTCTTGGAAGTGACCAGGTTAAATCAGGGAAGCCTTCTCCAGACATGTAAGTTAGGCTTTCTACTGTGGGTGATTCTCTGAATAGTTCTGGTTACTGCTATGCATAAGATATGACATACTCCTTTATCCTCTATTCCTCTCAAAGTTTGTATTATCACATTTTTCTTGAAGAAAATCTGAGAATATTTCATTGATAGCTGGAGAACCAAGAAGGTTCTTAATTACAAAAGC
Source organism: Solanum etuberosum (assembly GCA_029582245.1). Classification (NCBI taxonomy): domain Eukaryota; kingdom Viridiplantae; phylum Streptophyta; class Magnoliopsida; order Solanales; family Solanaceae; genus Solanum; species Solanum etuberosum. Next base: position 58,022 of record JAJONR010005769.1, on the reverse strand, counting down.
ATGTACAAACTGCTCATGATACTATTCTTTCAGCAGCTCATAAAGTTGCGGAAATCTATCATTTGATCTCTGCTATTTAGATATTCATGGTTGACTAAAACGACTAAATATGTAAGTAAAAGTATTTCAATTCATGAACCCTATAGCTAATTCCTTTAAAGTGTCTTTCGATTAATCTCCTCTTTTTCTATTATGTCTAAAATAAGTACCCAATAACAATTTTGTGCTATGCATGTTCATTGTTCAGAAGCTACTGTTAGTCTAAAATCACTTGCAAAATTTGTGTATATCACTGACAGACTGAACTTCTTTTCCATTGGTTGATAATTGGTGTCACCTGTGAGATAATATATTTTCTTCTGATTTTCTGTGAATTCTTGAATTGATTTTAGATTTCTTGAAGCTGCAAAACAAATGGGTGCAGATGCAGCTCACTGCCTAGTGATAGAGGATTCTGTGTAAGTAGCCTTTTCTTTCTCATTTCTAGTTAGCTTGTTTTAGTTGGACAGTTCTTTGCATGCCTATGTAGTGTGCTAGTGAGTGGTTGAAATCATCCACCTTTCATGTAAGTGACTGTATTTCTATTCTCAAGGATCAAACTTACATCGTCACAAGCGATCAGCATAACTAGCTGTCTAGCATTAGTTTACTGCTTAAACTCTTAATGTAAACTCTTAACAGATTAACATGTACCTCAAAAAGTTTGCCATTCCTCTTTTTTTTTGTCCCTACTAATAGCTAACTTGACTAGCCGAACACACTCTCGAAGCTGATTTTGACTCTTAACATATGTTGATATGATGATATCATGAGTATGTAATTTCATCTAACAATGTTTGTGGGACTGAGAAGTGAATTTGAGATAAGTGTGCAAAAATTTGGTTCTTGAAGTTCACATACCCGGTGCATGGAGCATGTTAAGTTACTTTACCTCCAATAGAAACATTAATCGCAAACTGGGGTGAGTATGAGTCTTATGCCTATCTTAGGACATGACGCTTAAACCATAAAATGCCTCTTGGTTTTGATCTTTTCTGGACAAGACTGAAATAACTCATTGATACACGCACCTACACATGGAAGTCTTAATTTCTGCAGTGAGTAATGCTACTAATTTTAATGCTGCTTTGGTATCAAAGGCTGGTGATCTATTCTAGCATATCATCTTTGCTAATAAGAACAGCTTAAACATGATTCACATGAGATGTGAGTGTGTGCCATCTTAACTCTAGTCAAAGCTGACAATTTTTGTGCTGTGCTGTGGCACACACTAATGCATGTGAAGGGCTTCAGATACTTCCTTAGAAATCGAAGTAATCCTGTTTTTCTTTAAATTGACTTGCTCCTTGTTTTTTACGTTCTCTCTTCAGTGAACTGATCATTCATGATTCTACATATTGAGAACACGTTTGTGCAGTTAATGCACGACTGTTGAACATTTTTTATTAACCGAAATTGATATGACAGTAGTTCCTCACCCAATAATTTTGACAGTATCGGAGTCAAGGCAGGCAAGGCTGCTGGAATGAAGGTGGTAGCTGTGCCATCTTTCCATTCTGAATTTGATCAATATACAATAGCTGATTCTGTGCTTCGTTCACTCCTAGATTTAAAACCGGAAGTATGGGGTCTCCCACCATTTGAAGACTGTATGTTTCTTTCCAGTATGCCTACTTTATGCTCTGGTCCTGCATGTCCTGCTAGCATGATGCAGCTTTTATTATTTAATGATTGCAGGGGTTGATAATGCATTGCTGGTTGAACCTGTTCATTTCAGGGGTCTGTACAAAAATGGCCTCCTCCATGATTTAGCAGGTCTATGACAAGCCCCATATCCTCTCCCTGATTCCTTCTTATTTCTGTTATTAGACTCTCAGAATTCTGACTAAAGATCATATCCAGATGGGCCGTCTACTCTACCCGATCAAGTGTTTGGAGTTTATTTTGGCTGGGCAAAACCTGAGGCTTACAAGTTCATAAAGATTGTTCTTGGCGTTGGTTGGGGACATGGCTGCTGCAGTTCTAAGAGGAAGATGGTGAGTAAACTAACCCAATGCTTCTTCACTTCACACTGTTGGATGCTCATGGATCTCTCCCTATTATGGTTGCTTATTTGTTTTCAGTTAGGGATATTGCAGAATACTTTGTTTATCCGTACACTTATTATGACTGTTATAAAGTGTTTATTGCAGCATTACTCAATGTGTCTGTGTAGTGGACAACTGCTATCTATAGTTTGACATGCTGTTTACTAAGCATCAAATAGTATGGCAGAGTTTTTGGAAGTGCGTATGTTTTAAGCAATGAAAAAAGTTTACTGGTTTTCTTTAGCAGAAGAGAAAGTTCGTCAGTAATCTTCTTGAGGCATTTTAATTGCTTCAAGCATGATATTGCTTGTTGTTAGAATTTGTCTATTTGCATAGTCCCTAATTCCTACTTGACATACATTAGCTTTTCATCTATTTTATCTTTTGTCTGCTGCTATTTTAAATTTCTCGTTCTTATATGTTTTCCTAGTTTAAAGATGACCATCTTCGTTTTTCTACTCCATTTCAGCAAGCTTGTATAGTTGATTCAAGTGAAGAACAGATCCAGCATGGCAAAGTGGAAGTTGTGATTGTAGGTTACATCAGAGGATCACATGATGAGGTGATATAGATAGTTGTTAAATTATTTTTCCAGTGATTTGTCTTAGTAACTGAGGATGACCCACCTGGAAAATAGTAACCATAGTAAAAAGTAACGAAAAACAAGATTTTTATGGGTAAAACCGAGAAGAGCTAAATAATATCACTATAAAAGGGTAGTTTAGAGTTGCTAGTTTTCAGTATCACAAAGTCATCATGACTCCCCCACTCAAAACTGAAAACCCAAAACCCACTGTATTATACACACTCAGAATACATTAATTTCTTTTAATACCCCTACTGTAATACCATTCACCCTTGGCCTTAAGGTAGGTCTAGTGGTAAGAGCACAGATACGTAATATGTTAGGCGCCATCATGGGTTCGAATCCTGTCACATACAAAAACTTGATACTTAAGTGGAGAAGGGCGGACCCATTATCCTCCGAGTTTCGAACCGTGTGCCGGGGCCTTCGGGTATTTCTCGGTTATCAAAAGTACCACTCACTCCTGAATTCTTTTTTTTTTCCTCACAGAGAACTACATTGTGAAAAAAACCTTGGCCCAACTCTCCTGTTGAGAAAACATCTCAACCCAAACAGGGGTCTCACACCCTCCAATACATTGCAACCCCATCGATGGTTAGGTATACAAGGGTCTCGTCATCTTCCATCCATTACAACACTGCAAATGTCTAGGCATGCACATACTCGTATGCCAGTGCCAATGAAACCCCTTCTCATGCTCCTATACTAGCTAAAACTCAAGGATTAACAATGGGATGATAACCATAGTAAATAAAAACAAGATGAAAGTAAGGAAGGACAATGATATTTTTATGTGGAGAACTCTTCTTTAAGTTGAGGGAAAAGCCACTGCCGAAAAGGAGCAAAACAATATCACTATTGAAAATTTTGCGATGGTAGTTTCAAAGTCCTCAAGAGACTCACCCACCGAAAAGAGGAAACCCACAAGGTTATACACACTTGGAATACATTTTCTTTGACACCCTCACTAGAATACCACTCACTCTAATTCCTTTTCTCTCCTTATGGAGGTGTACATCATTCTCTATCTCTCGATTGTCATACAAATAATTGAATAAGCCCATACTTATAGGAGGAAAAACTTGTCCTCCAATAAATATAGTGCCACAAGAGAATTACTTTCTAGAACAGAAATCAGACCTCCTTAGAATTTCTTACCTTCTAAGAAACTTCCTATTTCTTCAAGTTTTCATCCTCATCAAACAACTGAACCACCTCTTGAAATTCATCTGATACCTTTATTGCCATATCAGATTTATTTATATCTATGGGGCTGGATCCTACAACTCCGATGATATGTATGCTTGCATCTCATACTTGCTTTAGTTGATTAGTCAAACCCACGAAGTTAATGTACCTGTTACTGAGTCCATTTGCAAGTTTATGGCACAGACATTCCATATGATTACAGCAGAAACACACTCTCTGCTGTTGTAATACTGTAACCAAAACATATTTTTCCTGTTACAGCAATTGAAGTCTTTTCCAAATTTGTGTAGGATTGTGTGGTAGGCTTAGACAGATACTTACAAAAACGATATAATTGATAAACATTTAAGTTCCTGTCTACCCTCTTCCAAGATGTACAGAGAAGTTGGCTTGCCGATGTTTAATTATCATATCACTATGTCCACTGTTCACATGTTTTAGCACTCTCTCTACTTTATCTTGCTTAATTTTCTCATCTGTACTAAGTGTAGCATTTTCCATGCATCGTTCATACAGGGAAAATCGGGCAAAATAGAAATACTTGAGGAAGACAAGTTGATTGCCAATGCTGCCTTGAATCTGTCTGAATTCTCCCTAGGTGCATTCAAGTCCCTCTTCTCTGAAGTTGCTGTACAAGATGAGTGCGACCTTAACATAAAATGAACAAGGATATGATTGGCATTAGCATAGCGAGTAGTTACATCCGTTACCCTGAAAGAGGAAATATGTCTTCTTGGGATCAGGGTGACAAAAAAAAAACATGAAATAATTTTTGAAACTCCGAACTTCAATCATTGTTCTGGTTTCTTGCTCACATGGTTATGGACTAGTAGCCTGCCTACCAAGTTTTCTGTAAAATTAACAATCCCATGGATGAATTTCATAGTTACTATTAGTGCTTTGCCAATGGATTGAAAATAATGAAATTTTGTGTTTAGTTTAGTCTTTTGCAGTTTTTTCCTTTTACTCTGTGTTCACATGCCAGGTGAATTCAGTGCTTATTTTTGCATTCTCAGGGTCTTAATACGAGTTTAACCTTAAGATTTGCAAATACTTTAATATTCAGAAAAACTTTTGATTGTGAATTTTTCTTTTTTTCTTTCCAATTTTTGGTCACAATTAGTAGTATTACATTACATTTCAATATATTACACAAACGATATTTCTGTTTATACCTGATTATTTTGCATTATTTATGCCACTAAACTATACAAGAGTCCTATTATCTTCTTGTACTTAATTGTTAAGTTTGTACTAATTTTTGTGTTTAATATGTTGTGTCCATTAAGATGTCATTGAGCTTTTAATCTTTTGTACTGATTTTTATATCTATGAAGTTGCATCGCTAATCTTGATATTTTGCACATATTTCATTCATTTATGAAATTCTCATACTTATTTATTGTATAAAACTTGCAAAAAAAAAAACTGCACTAAAACTGTTAAAATTAGACACATGTAGAGACTGAAACATGCTACTGCCACATAACCCACATTTTATAGTTGCTAAAAGGTTCCCCAAATTTCGAATCTGTTATTCAGCAAAAGGTTACATAAAGAAAGTGCTAGTACCGGCGTACTAAGCAAACGAAAAAGGCTAAGATTCTTATAAGCTAACAGATTTAAGTATTCTTGCCTTCACCAACACACATCAACAATATAAAATCTCGACCTCACAATTCAACAAAATTCTCACTCGCTCACCAGATGACCTGTAAAGCCCTTAATTGCCAGATTGCCTGAGCTCGGGGCGGACAAAATCAGCATCTGCTGTTACAGAAATATCAACTGTGGGTCTCAGTTCAGCACACACTTTAATAGCTCCATGCACAGGATCTGCAAGGAAGTTGCTGATGAGATCTTGATTGATAGGGGCGTTATTATCCACAGCTACAAGTGCTTGCTGGGTGAGATTGTAATCAAATCGAGGAGCCCACTTCCTGGAACCTAAACGTGCTGTTGTTGAGCAATTGTCTACCATGAATGATACTCCACGAGCGTGCATAAATGGATTCAATGAATCTACAGACTCGATGACGCTTTCATTGATAATCTCGGAGTAAGAATGACCTTTCTTCCTCAGAACCTCAATCTGTTGATATTTTCCGAAGACAATATTTTAGATGACAAGGAATGTTAGAGAACAGGACATTATATTCACGTAATCTTTCATCATTTGGCAACCCCTCCATAGTGATTTTATAGAACTTAAGAAAAAATTAGGAAGATTCATTTGAGTTCCAAGGCAAAAAATTCTTCAAAAAGCATAACTTTCTCAATTCAAGATTCAGATGTTCAAGTGGCATGCTAACACCATTTGCGCTGAATGTCCTAAAAGTATCAAATCCAAGGCACATAAGCAAAAGAGTAAATATGATTATCTAAAAAGGAAGAGAAAGCGACCGGAGCAAAAGAGCACTTCAAGCATATCCTGAAATATCATGCAATACTTCCATGGCTAAAGCATAAAATATAAGAATAAAAATAGAAATGCTAACCTGGGCCATCATCAATGCCACAAAGACACCAGCAGTGAAAGGATACAGAGGACCAAGATCACCGGCTGGTCGGGTTGCTCGGACGCGCTCACCAACCTTCCACATCCTTGTTTGATCAATTTTCCCCATGGGGAAGGCAGGTAAGCCCTCCTTTTCCTGTGTGTACAGAAACCAAAGATAAAATCATTTTATTTTAGAATTTAGCATTTTTCTTCAACTATTCCCTTGAAGACCTTATAGTACCAGGTCTAACATGTGAACAAAATTAAGATTGACCGAAAAAAGGCACATTGGCTTAGTAGGAGGATTATAATCTCAAAACTTATATAGAGAAAAAACCAATGCCCTTCTGCTATTCTCATAGCTGAGAGGGTAAAAAAAAGGCCCACATTAATTAGCAAAGTTTTTAGATAGTGCTCCAAACCTGAAACAATTGTGTTTGTTTCTAAAACAGACTCTTTTCAGGAATCATACTTATTATCCTGTAACTGAAAAACCAAAGGTCTGGCAAAAACTAGTCCAAATATATCGGGAAAAACATTTTCCCAAATTAATCCACTTGTGCAAAATTTCCCCAGAATTGTTCTTCAAAAACATCTCGAAACCTAATCATTAAAGAACTAAACTAAAACCAAAGTCCAAACCCGGCCAAGTTACTATTATAAAACTACAGAGTCAAAAATGACTTACATAAAAGCGGCGGCCAGCCAAGACAACACTCCTGATCTCGCTACCTGTAGCTACATCTTCATAGCACTCATACAAAATCTCCATGCAGGGGTAAAATGAAGCACTGTATGCAGCTTCAAACTCCCTCTTGCCCTCCTCAGTCAATGAGTTGTACACAGCCAACATGCCCTGAAAAAACGGATACATGTGCATACAACAATTTTAGGGAAATTTTAACAAAAGTGCTACATAAGCATCTTCCTCGACATAATACTCTTACGGAAGATAAAAATCGAAGACCGACCTTTGTTGATATGGTCTTTGAAATGACTCCTGTTATGCATTCTACAGTGTTCTTGTATGCAAGCTCCTCATTCATTCCATTCTCAGTGTACCTTCTGAAAAGTGACTCCACAACTCCATGGACAGCACCAAGTAAAATGCCTAACGAGGGAACCACAATTACTCAACCATAACTGCTTCAGTAAGCTAGAAATAGACTTGAAAATACACTAACCTCGTTCTCCGAAAATGTCACTTTTATATTCCTGCTCTAGAGTAGTAGCAAAAGTAAAGGGAGAACCAAGGGAAACAGACCACCCTAGAGCAACATCTGTGGCTCTTCCATCAATATCCTAGAGATAGTAAAAGGCGTGAGTCTGATTGAACATAAATTAATGGCATGAAGGAAAGAGAGTAGAGAAAGGGCATTGAAATAGACCTGGTGAACTGCAAAACTTGAATTAATTCCAGCACCATTGACTTCTTTTCCTTGAACATACAATCTCCTGACTGAGGGACCCATTCCCTTGGGACATACAGCAATCACACTAATGTTCTTTGGGAAGTCAAGGCCCATTGACTGCAAATGGCCAAGGAGGAATCCATGTGAAAGCCCAAGTATGCTGTTTGGCTTCATGTGAGAAAACACTTTCTCATAATTATCAGCCTGCACATACACACAAAAATTAGACAGCAATATTTAAACCCCTCCCCTCTCGCCTCCCAAGAATGCTTCTGTTTACATTGATTCTGAATACTAAAAATTTATGCTTTAGCAATAGTTATACCAAGACAAAAGTTGGCCCCAACAGTGTAATTCACACATTTTAGCACCCCAAACGTGAATGTGATTTCAAAAGATGACGAACAGAAGACAATAAGTAACAATATCCCATAAACTATATCATATCTTAGTTCAAAATATTTGTAGACTCAACCAAAAAAAAAATCTACTAAGTTAGCCAAGAGGTTGAACTATTGTGTGAAGGAAGCCTTCAATAAAATGTAACCATCAAAAAACTTAATTACCAAATGTTGCCACAATAGAAAAACAGAGGCTAAAACAATGTCCAACCTGAGCAGCATCAGAAATCAAAAGCAGCACTAGATCACTGCCAGAGATAGTCTCATATATGTCACCAAGGGTTCCGTTCTCTTCAGTAAACCCAGCTGTGCGGGCCTCTGCAAATGAGCTTGAACCCTTTCTTAAACCAATCTACATGAAACAGAAATTACACTTGTAAGCTTAACAATATGCCAAAAGTATAACAACCAATCCACACATTCACCACCATATCAAACACCATCTTCCACCTGTTATCTGTCTCTGTGGGATGGGAAGGAGAAAGCAGAAGAAGATGAAGTATTACCTTAACAACTATGTCAGATTTTATTTCTGCGAGAGAATCCCTCAAGTTCTGGGCTTGAGCGGGTCCCTACAAAAGAAATGGTATTTATTAAGCAAATCTGAATATGCAAAAAATAAGAAAAAAGAGCAGTGCTGTTAAAAGCCATCACTTCCAGTGATGAAGCGATGCAACCAAGGGGAAATTGTTTCATGGCTGAAACCATGCAGTTCAGAGAAGTGTGGTTCAAACAATGATGCGCAAAGTGATCCAAAAGAAATGTTTGAATTGGATTAAAATTGACATTATTGAATTGGAAGTTGAAATTAGTATAGCACTATATATTAATGTATATTTGACATTTTTTAACTTCTCATAAATTTTACCCCGCAGTCCAAAGAAGAGTGTGCTTCATTTCTTGTTTCTTGCTTTTCAAAACACCGAAAAAAGAGCATAAAACATGAAAGGAAGCGTGTAAAATATTTATATCTTACATATAAGGAAAAAAGTTTCCTTTTTCAGCAAATTAGACGAAGATAACTCGTGGAAATCATGTCATCATATATTTAAACTAGAACAACCCAATAGCTGATAGAAAAAAAAAACTCAACCTAGGATGAAGTGTAACGAGCAATTCAAAAAGAAAAACAGAAAAAAGCGGTTCAAAGCTGGGTGCCTGATTACATTAAAAGATAATATCTCGCCAGGAAATTAGAAAAAGCAAAGGAATATTTACCAGATTCCAATATTACAGAAAAAGGAATCTTCAAAAAATTCTATTAACCAAGATTTTCACCAATCAGATAGCACTCAAAAATATCACCTTTCTCTTTTACTTTAGACAGGTAACACTACAGTACTATAAGGAACTTTTTCCTTAAAGTTTATATTGCAAATACCAGTTAATTCATAAGAATCAGAACATCTCATCACTAGTCATTTCTGACTAAGGAACATCATTCAATTAAAGGTAATTTCTGATCAAAAATGGAATCAACAAAAAACTGAATCCATGAGATATACCTGAGAACCCCAGCCGATAACTCCAATCTGCTTGATTCCTTTAAAAGCATCCGGCAAATACTTGAACAAATCTCTCCCTCCCCTCACAATGTACTGCACCACAATATTACACATCATGCTCAAAAACTCCAATAAACGACCGATAAACTTTCAGCATAAACACAGTTCTTTAGCCACTTTTAGCTCATAAGCATCAATTTAACTAACTTTCAAGCTAAATTAGACTAGCTTAATTCATTCCATCAATCAAAAATATAAATACTAATATAGTTACGATTAGTTCGAATCTGTACAAACAAATAGACAAGATGAGGAATGCACCTCATCATTTCCAGCGAGGGTTACTTTCTCCTTCTTAAAAACGGATGTTTCAAAATCAAACGAAGCAGGAGCTTTGACGGCTGCAGGTGTGGCGACCATGCGAGCCGCGAGTGCGCCGCCGCCTGAATTTGAGCTGCCAGATGAAACGACGGCTTGAGCTCTGAGAGGCTTAAGCGATGGTGTTGACGAGGATAGAAACCCTAAGTTACCAATAAGAGAAGGTTTAAGGGATTTGGATGATGATGATGGAGGAGTGGAAGTGGTGATGGAGAAGGAAGTTGCCGCCGCCGCCGCCATGATTGCGAAGTGGACAGCAGACAAATAAAATGTGGAAGTGTTACAGAGAGGGATAAGAGGAAGAAAATGAAAAATGGAGAGTTCCCTTTTATAGATGTTGCAGATTTGCAGTGTGATGGTGGTTACTTTGCTAGGTTAAAGGGTTTGATATTTTCGTCCTATACGCAATCTCTAGCAAAGACGATTCTATACATAAACGTCTAAATTTAAAATTAAAAAAATATTTATTACTCTATCATCATATTGTATTTTCTAAAAAAAAATTATAAATCTGGTGTTGGAGCCAACTTATAGTACCAATATATATTCATCAATACGAAAATAAATAGGGAAAAAATATTTAATTTATTTTTATTGAAATTTGAATTTGAGATTTTATGATTATAAATTCACGTCTTCATTACAGTCTACTGATGGATCAATGCACAAATCATCATAGACAACAATAATAAATTTAATGAAATTTTATGAGTGAAATTTGAGAGGATAGAGTGTGTAAATCTTATATTTATCTCGTAAAGGTAAAGAGGATGTTTTTAGAAGACCTTCGGCTCAAGTACCGCATCTCAAAGCAATAAGAAAATAAACATACAATCAGTTACAATAAACGGTATCAAAATAGTGTAATAGTTGAGACATAAGAAACAATCCGTAGACTAAAAACTTTACCAATTTTTTGAAATTGGGTGAGTGTTAGTTTGTATTTTTTGTTTCAATACGGATCTACTTTTGAATTTATTTTTTCTGTTTATAACAAACTATTGGAGCTTTCAATCAAAGAGCTATTTCAACGATTCCCATGTTTGTAGTTCGAAAGGAAAAGGATCCCAGAAAATTTATTCGAACCTAAATCTTCCTAAATTTTCTATTCCAATCAATGGCCTCTTCATAGGTGATACTGAGGAGGGCCGGACCCTTTTTTTATTTGTTTCTCTCCTTACTGTTCAAAGAAGAAGTGGTTTTGTTAAGTGTATACGCACTTTGTATGAGAAAGAAAGGATATAAACATAGTGGTTGTCTAACGAGATACTATTTAGAATACGATCGTCAGGTTGTGCATTTACCGCTTTGAAAATATAAATTCAATATTATTATTCTATCGATCTAATAACAATTAATCCAATGTATCAATTAAATTTCTTCGAGCATGGAACCCCTTTAATGAACAATTTTCAATCTAATATTCACGTAATTGGAACTATTATAAAGAGTATTATTAATATGATTTCATAGTTGAAAATGTAAAAATTAGGTATTAGAATAAATCAATTATTAATCAAGAGCTAGTTTGATTAGCAAAAAAGTAACAATACCACTCCTTTGGGATGTGAATAACGACAAACATTTTAATTCAACATCTTAAAATATCCACTTAAATATCATTACGTCAAATAAAAATGAAAAAAAAAGTACTCCTTTATATAAAATATGGAATTCCCATATGGTCATAAATCCTATTATAAGCTAATGTCAAACTAGATGAGAAGATCTAAAAAAAAAAAAAAAATTCAAGATAACAATTCAAATCGAAATTCATATGATAAACATTGTAAAAATAAATTGAACTAACAACGAAAATTGTGGTGGTCCTGATAGAATGAATAGAGTTCCTCCAATATATAATCAGAGCTTTGTGTTTAAATTTTGAGTAAAGAAAAAATTATGTAAAAAACGTTTTTCTCTTAAATAAATCTTACGCGATGTAAATTTAAATTAATTGAAATCATAATATAAATATTAGACACATAAAAAAAAAAAAGAGAAATTAAACTCGAAATACTCAATTTAAAAGTCATTATGTTTTTCAAGTTTTAATTAAATTAAAACACTATGTTTTAATTAAATTTATGACCAAAAAATAAGTTTTGAATTTTGCTTTAGTTTTAAAATTTTAAAAATAAATTTGGAGGAACCCTTTGAGAAAGGCAAGAGCCGTTTAAATGTAGTGTTGTCAAGTGTAACGACACAATAAATTAAGACCATTAAAAAATAGAACTAAGACTATGGTGTGTTACTCTTTTAATTCATCGATGCATTTTACTTATCGTGTTTTTTTTACATTTTTAATAAAAATATCAATTGAAATGTAATTTGATTAAATTAATTTTATTTATTTTTACAATTCTTTTTTTGTCATATTTTTTTTTCACTTCTATTGAGTAAGGATAAGCATGAAAATAAAAAATTATATATATATATATCAATTTTCTAAATACTTTATTTATTTATTTTTATTTGTCAAATATTTTGAAAATAGATTTTTCACTCTACTTGTCATTTTTAACGTATAACAAAAATATAATTAAGTTTTTTTTTTTTTAATTCATCATTAATTACTTATTCATCAAATCAATTATGGAGATGTAAGATTATACACGCGGACGTGGGGCATCAACGTGAAATGTGTCATGTCTATAAAAAGGACAAAAATTAGAGACAACAGAGATATATTTTTCTGAAATTTACACGCTTTTTTAAAATAATAATAAATCATATATTTTATTATGATATTTATTTTAATTATTATATAGTCTTAGTGTCTTAGGTTTTAAAAAATAATTTTTAAAATAAATAATAAATATATATATTAAGAATACGACAAGAAAGCAAAAAATATTTATTATAAGGTAAAAATGATCAGAGGCGAACTCGCGATTTAAAGGCTTTGGGGCATCAAATATGATTTCTAAGCAAAACTTAAAATAAACATAAAGAAATAACGCTTTAGCTGGATTCAAATTCTGGTTTCGCGGGTGGTTCCTATATCTTTTACTAATGGTACAAGAACACTCATACGCTCCTCATAAGTACACGGTTAATTATATCATAGTTTCTGCAGTTTTTCAAGATAGATATACAAATATACACATGATTTTTTCTGAAGCAAACGGATGCACGTATACCCCACGGTAGATCTGCTTCTGAAAATATAAATAAATATAAAAATATAATAAACAAACAAAAATGAGTTAGGACATTAATTTTATTTTAAAAGCAGGATCATTAGCCGATTCTTTTATTTGGTAGCAATTAGAGACAAATTTATGCTATTTAATGAGATTTTAAAGAACGTTTGGTCCACTAAATAAGTTTTTTATTGCATCCACATAATATACTTGTTGCCCACTTCCGTTGATGCATTAAAAAATACCACTAGGCGTCATTTTTACCTTATAATATTTGTCACGTTTTGTATTTTAATAATTAATTTAATGAAATTTATAGTTGAATTAGTTTAAAATTTAAATGAACTGAATTAGGTGTGTTAATATGAATTAACTTAATAAATAAGTAAATTATTAATCTATTTAAACATGAATAAATTAGTTGGATTATAATTTTATGGAATAATTTTATCACGGCTAGATACAAGATACAATTTGTATTTGTTTTGGATTTTATCAATTTGAATTTATTGTTAGCAAAAATTAATTAATTTCTTTAAAAAGGAAATCAAAGTTTGTGGGCGCTCAATAATTCCATTTAATTTAATTGAAATAAAATCAGTATAATCTTTTTGAAAGCTCCGTCTTTTAAATTGCAATTACGCACGTCATTCAATTATTAACACCGACTTTGTGGCCACTTAAGCCTAGCACAATTAATAATTTTTGTACTAGAGGTGTTTTCAATATAGAGGAGAATATTTTCTACCAAACAAATCTTTTTTAAAATTATTTTCTTGTATTTGATGTGTAAATAAAAAACTATTGTTCTAAAACATTTATATATATATCCAACACAAATTACGATGATGGACGAGGATAGAGTGATGGGTGGTGGGTGGTGGGGTTTGATAGGTTGGATCAACCGTGGCAGATTCATAATTTTTATTTAGGGTTCGAAAAATAAAAGTATAAACGTGTGAATAAGCCAACAAAACATAATTTCAAGGAAGTAGTAGTATATAGTTTATAGGTACAAAAAGTTAGTTCCGTTACAAGAGACCTTTTAACACGTTTAGATTTTTTATGGTTTAAATCTACTCTTTTAGCACCTTTTTTTTTAGGGTTTAAATCTTTCACATTGGATTTTTTAGGGTTTAAAATAAAAAAACGTGAAAGATTGATCCTGAAACTAAATGAAGAGAAGCTAATAAAAGAAAATGTTCACAATGGGATTCGAACGTTCACAATGGGATTCGAACCTTGACGCGAGGGTCAATTAAAAAGGACTTACCACTACGCTACAACTTGCTTCTTGTTCATGAGGGAGTTCAAAATTAATATAATATAACTACATAAATACACAAAAAAATACCTTATATATACGGTCTAATTTTTTGCTGAAGGATTTCGGATGAATCCTTGGAATCCACGTGGGTTCACCCCTGGTTGGGTGGGTGTGGGTAGTTGTGAGGGTGGAGGAGACAATATCATTTGTTTGTGTTATTACTTTTATTTATTAAATAAATAAAAGAAGTCACTTTTCTTATTTTCAAATAACTTACTTATTTTCAAAATTTAACCAATCGATCGAACATGAGAAAATAGGATATCGAACACTAGTTACAAGTCTTAACAAACTTGGTATCCATGGGTAATCCTGGGCTACAGATCCACAAGCCCGTTATGTAATAGGTTTAATTGGGCCTATCCACTTATAAGGCCCACTATGAAAGATGTTGGACTTTAAAGTAGTCTTCCATCGCTACTTAGGTGCAAATATTCCTATTTCTACGATACAACGAACCACTCAAAAATCGTCTAATGTATACTCAAGTAGAAATTCCGATGAACTATTAAATCTTTCAACTATTTATGTAGGAATCGTTATTTAATTTGTATTAACAAATAGTAATAACAATAACTTTACTGAAACATAAATAACAAAATTTAAAACATATACTCAACAACATAAATTAATAACATAAGCAAAATTTAATGCCTGTAAAAACATACCAAGATCTGTAACAATAGTATGAAACATAAAAAAAAGAAAATAGAGTCTACTGAATGCATAGTGTCCCTTTAAGGATATTATTCTCCTTTAGTACCTGAGGTTTAAAGGAATAGATCCTCCAGGATAAAACGATTCCATTAAATAGTGTATTGTTACAAAAACAATGGAATCAGCGAGCCACTCAACGAGAGAAAAGTACACAAATATTTAATTGTGCAGGAGAATAAGAAGAAGTTCAGAAATTTCGTAGTGAAAAGTCTGAGGAATCATAATTATTTATAGCCAAGCACTGTTTTCTGAAAGTTTGCAACCTTTCAGAACAATCACTAATACATGGTTGTTCATGAAAGTTTGCAACCTTCCAAAATAGTCATGGTTGTTCCTACAAGTTACAACCTTTCAGAATAGTCATTTAAAAATGGCGGAAAATTTAAATAAAATGAAAAAGACGTTTTAAATCAAGGGTCGCGCGGATCTGATTTGGATTGTGTCGTTTTGGGTTGACCATTAATTAATTAATAATTAAAGAAAACTGTATCAAAAAAATAATCTCTCGGTTATTTTTTAAGCCAAAGTCGAGCGAGCGACGCGCCCTTTTAAGTAAAAAGTATTTCCTTATTCAAAAATTTCATATTTCATCCTTTTATCTTCCCTCAATTTTTCATTGATTATTACTATGTATCCAGCAGGAATCAAATTACTAGATTAGCAATCTTTACCAAAAATGAAATGACAATTGATTACAACCCATATAAACAATCACATAATTGTTACTAGTACATAATTTGATACATTAATGAAGGCATATTCATATATTTATCATGTTTAATTAACAACATAAATAAGAAAAATTACAAGCATAATTAATCATTCTGGCCTGCTACAAAACTAGGCTAATTAAAACTAAATACGTTATTACTGAATTTCATTATTCTGAGAGTTGACTCAAAGTGATTTATAATTTATATTGGAGTAGTTAAATAAAGTATTTCTTTTTATAACTAATTAAACTCATATCCAACCATTTTATTTATTTATTTATTTATTTTTCCTTTTATATCCTCACCTATAAAATTATTTTTTCTAATTATATGTTCCCAACCAAACCTCAACTAAACAGTGGAATCCAATGACAGATTAATTAAAAGGCCGATGCACTAAGATATATTTTTAAAGAAATTTAGGTCACCAATTTAGAAATAAAAAAATAGAAACTTAAAAGGCCAATTGGAAAATATTGCTCAGGAAAATCTTAGGTATATATCGAAAGGTTAATCATGTTTAATATTAATGTGCTCCAACTGAGCGCAATATTGATTTACAATTAATTATTATATATTATTCCACCAGTGACAGAGCCAATTTTTTTACTAAGAAAGTGATGCACACACAAACTAGACGAAGGGGTACACACGTAATTTCCCGTGCCTCCTAGCCCCTAGCTGGCTCCATCCCTGTATCCTAGTACTACGTGTCATTGTAACAAACTTCTTTGTTTCATCGTAAAGAAATTAATTAGTTCATGAGAGAAAGATAAAAAAGAAGTGGATGATCACCATCCATCCGATATGAAACTCGATCATCAACATTCATAGCTTGAAAAGAATATGACCTTATTTACTCTTTTTTTCTTATATATATAAAGATCTATCTTTACTGTTTCAATTAGTGAAGTAATAAGTAAGATGTTTAAAGAAAGGTAATATTCAATGTGATTTAGACATATTACATACTTTTGTGATTAAAGGCTATCATATATATATATAGTTCTAAAAAAATGTACAAAAATCTTAAAAGACAGATATATTCTAATTAGTGAACCAAATAACGACGTTTATTTTTCTTTCAAATTCTCTTCTATTGAAGTTTAATTAAATCGATTATCAACTTGGCCTCTTACAAGGAAACAGTGTAAAACGCACGAGCTTCGACTTAATAATGATAAGATTCACATTAATCCATTGACTAATTATGTATAATTAATTAATTAAAATATGAATTGAGTAGTTGATGCTCTTGTCATTTAATCTCGACGTGTTACGTTCTTTAATTTAATTTGATTTGCATGAGCATACATGACCTTACCCCTTTAATATTAGTATTAATTCCTCCAACATCAAGCAATTAAAATTTTTTATTTTGCATCCACGTACGTACTAACAAGTACTTAAATTAAACAAAACATATATATCCTTCTACAAATTATTCAGTGATATTACGATTTACATGGGGAATCAAATTTTCACCAATAAAATGGAGTTCAGGTAGTCAATTAACTGAGTTACTAAGATTTCGTATTCAAATATTATACTATAAAAATAGGGTAAAGATATATTTCTTAAGTGTATATATATATATATAAATTGTTCGAATCCACTGAACATAAAAAATAATATTTCGTTTTGAATCCTGGCTACGTCACTATTGACGAATACAAGATTTTCACCAAGAGGGGTCGAAAAACAAAAGTGTAGTGTCTAAGACTTGAACTCAGAACCTCAAGGTGAATTTTGAACCACTAAGCTATATAGTTAACCTCTTGTTTGTGTTCAAGGGATTCAAACTTTCTCTATATATATACTTTTAAAAAAATTAAATAGCTTATATATAATTTCCATCGAGAGAGCTCAGATAAACACCCTTGAATCTTCTAAGATTCATCCATATGTTCGTCGATCACTGCCTACCCAGCCAATAAAAAAGAGAATTTCTAGGATTAATTAGTATAGTTAAGAATTAAAAGAATAATTATATGTCACTGTGAGGGTGAACTCATCGAACTTAAATTTTGAATTTACCTCTATTTAATCTAAAAAAAATCTCTAGTATAATTATATCCCTTGATCATTTTTGATTTTATAGTTTTTGTCGTAACAGCTATGTGGTTGGATTGGTGAACATAAAGTTCTTTACATGATTAGTCTAGATCAAAAGACCTTCCAAATATATATAAATTGAAGATTTTGTTGTTCTTTAAATTAAAAAAAAAAAGATTTACTTGTTCTTTAATTTTTATGGTCGGCATAAATCTAGAAGCATAGCGTAATGGGATCAAGGAATAATAATCTTTTTAGCAAAAAATTACATTAAAATCATTACTTTTATACATAAGTGTTATATATTTACTTTTTTATATTTTGAATGTCTTAATTAAAATTCTGAATCTGTAACTATCGGGAGGGACAATAGGATATAGATATGCCAAAACTAGAGACACTAGGAAGATCTCTTCTAGATACTGAGATCAGCAAAGTACAGCCACATAAATTAAAATTGATCTCAATTAAAGCAGCTATCAGGTTTAGCTATATTTTCTAAGTCTAAACCTATAGTCATTAAAGAAGAAAAAACTCTAAATCTTGGTTTTTGTGTTTTAACTTTTACAATGTTGCTTTTGTAGAAAAATGGTAAACAAAACAAAGAGGATCAGCCCAAAGATAGATAATGACAAAGGAAAAAGCCTCCAAAAGAATATGTATAATGTATTCAAGTTATAATATATATTGACCGATCTGGACTGTGGTGTAGTTGTGAAATTACTTTGTCCTTAATTAGAAGTCTCGAGTTTAAGCTTTGAATATGGAGAAAATCTTGTTAGAAGCGTTACACCTAAATTAACCCTATAGTGCATGATTCAAATTTAATCAGAACTCCAATATATGCTCTGGACATCAAATAGGAAACAAAAAAAAAGTTATATATATTGATGACAGTATAAAATCTTTCTTTACATTATTAATGAATTTTTAATCTTTGATAGCAAGTTACTTTATCACTTTTATTAGATTATTAATTAAATAATATTTATCAAAAAGTTTATCTATATAGAGTTATATATTATCCTATATAAATAACTTAATTGTACATATAAATATTTCTACGAGATCTAAAAACATATCTCTCTGAGGCATAATAATAATACACTCAATATAATTTCATAAGTAAATTTTGAGAATAGATATACATAAACCTCATTCCACCTTTATAGAATAGATGAATTGTTTCTTATTGATCCTCGACTTAAGAGAAGTGGAATCAAAGCAAAATTGAAAATAAAATAACGATTGAACAATTATTGATTGAGAATCACGAAAGCTCGCTCGCACATGTTTAATTCCAACGAAGGAGGTGATTTTTTCACATTTATCAAAATTTGATACTTATATTAATGAGAAATAACAGATATATACCATTAAACTAATCGAGGTGCATCCAAGTTAGTCGGTCCGCACATTATGTTATTAAAAAAATTGAAGATAATAATGTGTCATTTTAGTTGAAGGGTCTCAATATTAGAGTTGAAAAATGGATTAGGTAAGTGAGTGATTGGCCCTTTGGTTACTAGTCACCAGCAAAGTGGCCCCCTTACCCAACTGCCTTTGTCTGATGGCCTAACTTGACCATACACACAGAGTCTAATACTGCATTTTCATGACTTTGGGAAACAAATTTAATTTCCTCCAAGCATTTTGTCAAAAATATGACCTTATTATATAGTAATTAAGACACCGTCCAGAATTGTAGTGAAGTGGTAAGACTCCTTCATCTTTAATAAGAAGTTTTGAGTTTGAATTTTTCTGAGTACGAAGTCACCTTTGTTAAGGAACACGTTACCCTAGAATTCAAACTTAGTTGAGAAACATTTGATATATATATATATATATATATTTACGACAGAAGAGGTTAAGACAGTATTCAAAAAGGGCAATACTAAAGAATAGTGAGTTTATAATGGAAGTCACTTTGGACCAAAACAATATTTTTTAGGAGCTAAGGAACAATTACAAACTTGCTTTTTCTAGATTATTTTTGACTAATAGTCTAGTTGGTCAAGTTTTTACTAGACCAAAAGTTTTTTAATTTCAAGAAAAGTAAGATTGGTTGACCAATTTTTAAAGAGAAAATAAGCGCTTTTAGGGAGTAGCAAAAACTGATTTTCAGAAATTAAACTTTAAAGTATTTATATAAAAATATTTTTGAAAAGTTTAATCAAACATTAAAATATTTTTTTTCCCAAACTAAGAGGTGAGCTAACAACAATATGATAAAAACGATTGAATAATCACAGTTAGGAGTGTTAATTGTTCGATTTGGATTAATATTTGATTAAAATCAAAATTAAATTAATATAATCAATTTTATAAAAAATTAAATCAATATGATAGATATTTATCGATTTTGGTATAATTATCCATTTTTAATTTGAAAAATTATAAAAATTTATTTTTTTAACTGTTCAAATAAGAATTGACTGCAGTGGAGAGAGTAATTATTTTAGTGGGTAAACGACAAATTATATGAGAAAAAAGAGGACCCTTTTAATTTACACCATAAAAGGACAAAAAAGGATTTTGGACTGAAACAACTCTGAAGGTTCACTACCACATTCCTTTCATATTAGCACTTTTCCTGCTTTTTTTTTCTTTTCATATGGAAAATAATTTACATTATAAAGTTAAAAAAAAACTTACATGTGAGATTTAAAATCTTAAAAATACATTATTTAATAATATGCTATAACAAGTAGTATTTTTTTTTATAATAATGTTATTTATTCATATATTTTGACTGCAATAGCGAAAAGGTACATATACTATATGAAGATAAAAGTTTAACTTACTGAGGAAATGACTTTAAATATGAGATTGTGGAAGATACAAATTAAATTAGAAAATTAGTAGATAACACTGTGTTGTTTTGTTATTCGTTCATATTAGATTACTAGTAGTTGTAACATTATTCCTATAATTTCTTATGCTTCGATTTATGTTATTATTTGTACTTCAACTATCATACTATTTTGTTGTGTTTACTGTTCTGTTAATGTGTTATTTTTGTTACTATATGTTATTTCTTATATTTCTATTACTTCTTCTTTTAAACTAATTTAAACTATTTTTCTATTGAGCCGAAAGTATCACAAACAATATTTGTACCGTAAGACCATCTCCAACCCTATTCTATTTTACTCTCAATTCTCTATATTTGGAGAGTAAAATAGAGAATATCCTCTCCAAGCACTCTCTATTTTACTCTCTACTCTCCAATTATAGAGAGTTGAATGGTAGTTCTCCATATTTGGAGAACTACTATTCATACTCTGTATTTCACTTTTTGAATATTATATTATTATTTTTATTATTTTGTAATTAACATATTATTTGTCATATAAGACTATTAATTAAATCTCTAATATTCACAATTCTCTTTAAATGTAATATAACATTTTTCAAAATATTTTATTTTATATATACTACTTTCATCTCGAATTAATAATATTTTAAATATTTTATTTTAATTTTCGTCACTTTGTGATACAATTTGATGTTATTATTAATTTTCACTATGAAGAATGCACAAAATTTAAATGATAAGATAAAAAATTTAATTCAAAAATACAATACATAACATAATAATTTAAATATAAGATAATAATACAATACAATACAATACATAACATAATAATTTTAAAAAGTACAACAATAATTTAGTAATCCGGTAGGTCGTTTCTAGATTTAACAATATTTGAAAGAGGAATTAGGGTATGATTTAGAGAAGTTGCGGTTATGCTTGTTGATTTCTTTTTTCAATTATTCGAAGTTGTTTTTTAGAAATTTAGAATAAAATATAATTTAATATTAAATAAAAAATTTCAAAAAAATAAAATTTTATATTACATGAAAATTATATAGGATAGTTATTTGGAACAAAGAATGAAAAGATGTATATTATGAATTAAGAAAACATAAATGAAATAGAAATAATAATATATTATTGAGGAGAAAGAAGAAAATTCTTTTTTAAAGAATAAAATAGAGAATTAAAATGAAGTTGATTGTCTGAAAAAATAAAAAAATTTATATTTAGAGAGTAAAATAGAGTGTTGGGTTGAACATGCATATAGATGTAAAAACTAATATACTCTCTATTTTCAAAAGCCTCACTTTATGAGATATATTTTCAAAGAAAACGTGTCAATATTTGCAGCAGGATTTTATTTTAATGTCACAGACAACTACTGTTTCTGACATTTTAAAATTTATTACATTGCAAAAAATTTCTATGATTTGGTAGTCATTGCTGTCCCTCTTGCCCCCTTTTTATATTAGGAGTAGTTTTTTAATTAGGAATAAATGTAAGATTATTTTATTTTGTGTTTAATTTGAGGTATTAGATCGTTTTAAAATTATTCATTCAAACATTTTATATTTTAATAATGAGATAGGTTATTCCATATATATGTTGATATAATTTATTCAAGGATAATTTAATTTGAGACAATTAATTTTGAAATAATTTATTTCCAACCAAACGACGCTACGAAACTAATGTTAGGGTTTAAATAGAGTTCTCCACTAATTTCCAAAACAAGAAACAACTAGCAGTAGTAGTACATAGTGTCTTATCAACTATACTAAAGTGTCCATCACTGTTGTTGGCTACCCTTTCTCTTTGAGGGACCCTTCAAAATCTTCTTGTTTATCTTCCAAAATTTGGACTTTGGGGCTTATCACAAATACCTCAATAATGCTTGAATTCAAGAAGAAAATTGTATCTTTTCTTGTTCAGAAACTTTGCCAATAACAAAAAGTTATCTCTGTTTTAGTGATGGAAGTACCTATTGGAACTGAAAAAATAAGCAAACCCAGTCCAAGAATCTCTGTTTGGTCATCACCCACAAACCGTCCTCCTGGTTTTGTTCTGTAATTTGTAAGTGGGTGTTTTTCTTGCTGCAAAAAAGATGGAGTTTTTAAGTTCTTTTAATGGGTTGAATGAGGTTTATGGGGGGTTTCAGGGTATAATAGGAAACGGGTTGTCATCATCTTCTTCATTGGTTTTGGATAATGAGAGTGGTGAGCTTGTGAAAGCAATGGTGAAGCCAGGGGGAAAAGGGGTTAATCCAGAAAAAGCTTTGATTGCTTTGAAGAATCATAGTGAAGCTGAAAGGAGGAGGAGGGAGAGGATTAATGGTCATTTGGGTACTCTTAGGAACCTTATACCTGGCACTAATAAGGTAAATCTTCAGTTTATTTTGGTTGGTTTTGTTTCAAGAATCAAACTTTGTTTACTGTTTCTTGTTTTTGATAGCTGTTAACATCTGTTGTCTTTTGTGCTGTTGGTACTGTTTTTTTTTCTTCTGGATTCCCTGTACTGCCTTTCGTATTAATTGACTTGTTTTCTCCACTGCCGTATTCCTTTTTTCATAGCTATTTGATTTGTTGTACGTGAGGAGGGTCTTTGGGAAACAACCTCTCTACCTCCACGAGTCGGGTAAGGTCTGCGTACACTCTACAACTGTCTGTAGTTGTAAACTGTTTTATAACTTCAAGATGTATAGTGAAACTTGTGATGCCCATTGGCTAGCTCATAAGTAGTTTGAGCAGAATTAAATTTATTCCCGATTTGTCTTTTGGTGAAATTAATTCCATAATGAGTACTGTTTTACCCACTTCAACTCCTTCAGATGGTCGGATTTTTCTTCCACTGATGTGTGGTTGGTAAACAAGGATTGGTTTTTAGCAAGGTATAGAATGTATCGTCAAATATTTAATATGATTACACAAGATCTAGTTTTGTTCAAGTAAAGGATCTTCTAATCAATCTAGAGATCATATTTGGGCAAGTAGAATAGGAGTCTATTGTGTTGTTTATATACTACGCTTTAGATGTCAAGCAATTCTTTGAATGGTTGAATAGTTCTTTTTTTCTTTGGATTGAATTGTTAATATTGCTTAGCAACTTTGGCTACAACAATTTACCCAATTAATAATTGAAGTATTTTGAAATGGCATGACACCTGATTTAGCAGTTGAGTCCTTGCAATGAATTCATCAGGCAACACTCGAGCTTTATTATGATCTCTAAACATCCTAAGCTCTGTAATTTGTCGCCATAGGGATATTAGGTTTCTCGATTCTTGGAAGAATGGATGCCACTAAATTTTTTTGATAAACAATATTATATAAATGGTTTTAGAATATGATTTTGCATGAAACATAGGTTTAAAGTATGCCAGACTATTATGAAGCAGCTGTAGATAGAAGAAGAGGACTAGTTTCACTGTTATAAATGCTCGAACTGTTAAGTAAGAAGGAGAATTCTTTCCCCTTATTAGTTTAATCCAGCGTTATATGCGTTCCTTTACATTTTAGAGGGGCAAAGGTGAGATACTTCACCTTTTGATGACAGTGAAGTTAATTTTGGTTCCATCACTATTTCACACGTCCTTTGAAGTGTTTTGAGTTTAATTCTAGCTAAATTGCGCATTTCTATTACAGATGGACAAGGCTGCTTTACTTGCCAAAGTCATCGGCCACATAAAAGAATTGAGAGTGAATGCAGCAGAAGCTACCAAAGGTGTTCTAGTTCCAACAGACATTGATGAAGTAAAAGTTGAACAACAAGCAGAGGGATCTGACGGAGCCACTTATTCTGTCAAGGCATCTTTGTGCTGTGACTATAAGCACGAGCTTATTTCTGATCTGCGACAAGCTCTGGATACTCTCCCCCTAAAGACTCTAAGGGCAGAGATTGCTACGCTAGGGAGCAGAATGGTTAGCGTTTTCGTGATTACTGAGGGCAATGAAGGGAATATTGAGGATACTGAAAGGTGCCAGCTTCTTATAACTTCTGTTCGTCAGGCTTTGAGGTCAGTGCTTGATAAATTTTATGCATCCGAGGAGTTCTCTTCGAGAAGTACACTATCAAGCAAGAGGCGAAGAGTTTCACTCCTCAATTCTTCGAGCTCATCTTCTTTAGGGGATTTCTGGTGAATAATGTGTCTTATATACTTGCTTTTATTCATCAACTATATAATGTATTACGTAGTGATCACAGGTTAATGGCATATGTCTTAGCATGCACATCCTCTGATAAAATGGATATGCATGCTAATACATATGCATATCTTTGTAAATTGAGAACGTGTTGCACTAAGTTGCAACCAGTAAAAATATAAGAAAGATTATTCTGATGTAACCGTTCCTTCGCTTTCCTGATGTTGCTGTCCAGAAAATTTATATACATATGTTGCAGATTCCTCTAAAGACACCAGTTGTGCATGTGTATTGCTATGAGACATTTTCTATTTGTTCATTCTAAATTAGTTAACCTTATTTATGTTCATATTACTTTGTCACAATTAAAAGAAAAAGAGCGCGACTGCCTCCAGATTGGAGTCGATCTAATAGTATATTAGCATCATACTATTTGAAAGATTGTAATATCATTTTTCTTGCTAATACTAACTATGAACATGGAAACTTGCTGGAAGGTATTGAGTCTTAGTTATCTATTGCCTATATAAGGGTGGTGCTGGATTGATACTCCAACACAAGTGCTATAATGTATTTAATGTTGGCCTGTGGCATGCCTTGTGGGTTCATGGAGCTCTTTCTTTTTCTTATTTTGTTTTCCGGTATATAATCATCCAGTATTTGAAGTCCATTAGCCTGTCTAATCTGGTTTTGCGACAGATTGGCCTACTCAGAATGGGAACTGTCGCGGCCTCAGAAGGTTAGAGTGTTGAATAGTGTAGATATGACCCTTGGACTTAATTCAACTATAAAAGCTAGCTCATAAAGGGAGGTTTGCCCAAGTCTATTCATGTCGTAATGTTTCTTCTTCTTACTTTTCCCAACAATAACACCAATCAATTACTATGCCTCAATCCATCCTAAACACTTGGAAGTATCATGTCTTTTCATTTAAACTCATCTCAGACCATTAAACTCATCCCAGGCCCAAGTTGTACAACATTTTATAATTAGATTATTCTGTGCATAGTTCCTTCAAATTATGTAATTTAACAAATTTTACACTATCACTTTATAATTAAAGCGACCGTACATATCACTTTACAACAAATAAGCGATAGATTTTTATATAACGGACATGTCTAGCTAGCATTTATTGATTTGACGTAAATATTGGATTTGGACAACTTTTTTCTCCTATCAAGCCTATTCTACATTACCATATGCTAGCAAACTAGAGATTTTGTAGTTCTTAACTTACATACATTAACAATGTAATGTAATAAAATTTACACAATCACTAGTTTAAACAGTTTGTATAAGATACTACTCAACCTCTTTTTTATGTTACCAACTGACTTTATTTTACCAAATTACTCATAATTGACTTTTAAATAACCTCACAGTGTAACATTTTCCACAATGGTTAGGACATAAAGTTAAAAACCTTCCTAATATTACTAGGTCATTTCATTATTTTTCATGTTAAGGAGTGAGGTAGATGCTGTATTTTGTCCTAAAGTTGGCCTCAGGAAGCTTGTCAGGCAAATTAAATTCGAGATTTGAACACAAAAACCCACTAGTCGAGCTGAACTGGTTAGTGATGGAAGCATTTCCCCCGAACCGAGAACAAAAGGATCATGTAGGCTGATAACCAGAGTAAATAGTGTCAGATTGAGGGTTGACAAATGACAGACAAAAAAGAGGGTTGACAAGTAACAAGTTGAGTATAAAAAATTCTTCCAAGTATGAGAAGATCATCCTCTGTGGGCCTATTGAGTCTTTAGTTTAGTAAAATTGTTCCATGAATTATTGGACCAAGTACATTGCTTCTTGGAATGTTGTCATCCAATTATATGTGAGACGTCAACTGGTCAGACAGCTCTAAGGTTTTTTATATTCGGTGGAAAGTAGGCTGAAACTCTGCTTTTGAAGACTTTGTCAAGTCTTTTGCTGCTATAAAATACGCGAAAAATGAAGTGTTCCTCTCAATGGTCAATATAAAATGGCAAATGCTGCACTGTTTATGCTTTAATATTCCTTTTGGCTACTACTACTAGACAAATTGAGCCATCAAGTGTATCTTTACCTTGCAACTGCTGTATATATGACTTCATTTTTGCCATATTTTAACTCAAATGATGATTTTTGAGCTCTCTTTTTCGCGGCTGGTAAGCAAGTTGGAGTTGGAAACAACTCTTCTTGAATTTGAAAATGGAAAGGGATAGGGAGGGTTTCATTTGGAACAACAATTTTGCATGGAAAAATATCTGAAAATGTTACAAGAATATGGAAAACTCTAAAGAAAACAAAACTAATGTACTTAGATTTTCATAGATGAAATTAGAGGAATTTTGTTAGTCATTCTTTTCAACATTTGTTTCTGATAGATCTATACCAGAGAATCAGAAAACATAAAAACCTGTAACAAAAGATGAAACTTAACATAATAGCTATGTTAGACCACTTTTGTGACTCCTCCAAACCGTATCGCGTCAACAACTGTTCACCATACATTAGACACACTCCATCAACTTTCTGTATGCATTTCAGTTTCCCACTCTCTCCTCCATACTCATTAATCAAGAAACATTCGAATGGATACTTAAACAGACTCAGATAGTGCACAAATAGCCAGAACATAGGAATTGACTCCTTCGATATAAAGTACCCTGAGAAAAGGAAAAATGCACCTATTAGGCAACCGATAAATGACATTCCAAGGAGGAAATTTGGCACTAGTGCAGAACAGGCTGCCACGAATGAATTCCCCATAGCGAAAATCATCCAGGACACCAGAGTATAGTATGCGAATGCACTGAATTCGTACTTCAATCCGACTAGCCAGTATACTGGTATAGCATAGAGAAGAGCCACTATGAAAAGGAAAGGAAGGAATACTATAGTGTTAGCTATATTGTAGGTGGAAATTCTGTAGGCTCCTCTAGATGTTTCCCTCATTAGGATTCGCCTTTCTTCTAAGAAAATAGGTAGAGCTTCCGTGTTGGATGACAGCAAGAATGTGAGACTAAAAGCAAAGAATCCAACTTGAGATTGCAGTTCCAAATTCTTGGTGTTGTTGTTATAAGCATTGAAAAATATTGATCCCAAAATTAGCCCCACAAGTAATGCTTGGATTACCTTAGCCAAGAAAAGTTGTTTTGTCCTGAAAATGTTCCTGCAGAATCTCTGGCTCAGAATTAGTACCTCTTTCAGTGGAGAATTGAAGTATAGAACTTCTTTATTGGTGTTTTTCTTGGGCACATTATCTCTTTCTTGTTCTGTTTCACATTTTTCAATGTCACTTTGATCTCCAGAATGCAGGCATTCTGCAAGGCTATCTGTTATATCGATAGCGAATTCAAGAACATTGACATGATGAGGAATGAAATGTCCTGTGGACTTAAGTTTTTCTTCAAGAAGATGCAAAGATCCATTGTGAAGGACAAATCCATTTGACAGCAACACAGCTTTATCGAAAAGTTCAAGAATTCGAAAACCAGGCTGATGGATGGTTAGTACAATTGTCTTACCATGATTCTTAGCCATTGATTTTAACAGATGCATTACATGGAAAGCTGAAGCAGAATCAAGACCTGAAGTTGGTTCGTCGAGTAAAACAACAGCAGGATCATGGACCAATTCAACTCCAATCGCCACTCTACGCTTCTCACCACCTGAAATAGTCCTGCTTGATTCTCTCCCAACTTTTAAACCAGCAACATGGTCCAAACCTAGCTCATTCAACAGCTTTTTCACTCTGTCTTTGGCCTTATCATCCCCTGCACGTAGCCTGAATCGCGCACTATACATCAGAGTCTCTTCAACAGTGAGAAGAGGGAATAAAGCCTCATCTTGTGTCACATAGCCTGATATTCTCCTGAAATTTGCAGGCTTCATAGGCTGATCATTAACAAGAACATGACCAGAAACACATGATGGACCAGCATTTCCTGCTAGAATATCCAACAACGTCGTTTTCCCCGCGCCACTTGGACCAACAACTGCTGTAATTTCTCCTGGTTTGGCTTCACAACTCACATTCCTTAGTATATAAGTACTAGTTTTGTTGTTGTTAGCCAACTTTTTGCCTATCCATTTAAACTCATTATATTTTGGAGGTAATTTGTAGGAAAGATTTCTAGCTTCAATTTTGTATCTATCAGAATTTGATGTCTTCACAGGTAAAATTTCCATTGGGAAAAAAAGATAGAAAAATAGTTTTGAAAGTTGAAAGTGAATAAGAAAGTAGATGAGCTAACTCAAGAAAATGGGCTCTATTTTATACTACTTGTGAGACATTAAGCTAATGTGAAGCTATTTGCATGCTTGTACTAAGTATGACATAAAGTGGCTATAGTATAGTACACATGAATTGTGTAGGGCATGGCAATGCAAGTCATGAAGTTGGCTAAGTAGGCTCATTTTGACAGTTTCAAAATATATTTGCAACTGCTCAAATCACCATCACAAAAATTTCCAAATAAATTGATTATATTTGTAATAGTATGTAGTCGCTCGTACCTGCGATCTAATCTATGACATTATGTGACAATCTATTTTGAGATATTACTCTTTTAAAACATACTCCCTTCGTTCATATTTATATGTCATCCTTGCTAAAAATAGATGTTTCTTAATACACTCTCTGTCCCTAATTACTTGTGCACTTTTGAATTGACACGTCTATTAATAAAACAATGATTGACATAGTGAGTTTACCATTTTACCCCTATTAATTATGAAGTGGATGAATTAAAAACTTAAGATTTTCAAGAAGTTTTATCTTTTTCAAAGTAATTAATTGAAAGTATAATAGGTAATTTTTTTTGTCTTTTCTTGATTTGTCAAAATGAACAAGTAATTAGGGACAACTAAAAAAAGGAAAAGTGGACAAGTAATCAGGGGTAGAGGGAGTACTTGTCATTTCACAAAAACAATGCATAAATGACCCCCTTCTTCCTATTTTACCCTTGAAAGCTATTAGCCTTGAAAATATGCATTTGATCAACATAGGAAAACTAAATAATTAATTCATGTTCATTGGTCAAATTAATTAATTAAAATAAATTAATTCATGGTAAACTTACCTAGTTTCTTAAGGGGAGTGAAACTTAAAATGACGACAACTAAATAGGAACGGGGGGAGTATTTGATTGTATGTTTTTGGTAAATTAGTCAAGTTAAGTAATTTTGCTCGTCTTAGAATTTGGAGGATATAAACTATATTTGGAAAAAAAATACATTCAAATTTTAAATATTCTTTACTAAAAGTACGACCAAACACAACTTCTACTCTAATTCCAACTTAAGAACTCCAAAAAAAAGTGAATAATATTTGGTTTTCATAGTCAAACATCCACTTAGTAACTCAGTTGATTGACTATTTAAACTTTTATATTATTGGTGAAAGCTTGATTCCAACGTCCTAATTCCCTCCTCTCTTTTTTTTTTTTTAAAAAAAAAAGGAGTTTGGTAATTTTGTCTGGATCACTATTATTATTTGGCAATTTAATTTGTGGACTGACAAAATGAATAGTGTTACATAAATGAATATCCCTTAAAATAGAAGAGTTGGTGTTACCAATGACATAGGATAAGGTAAGAATACCATTAATATCCCCTCATTTATTTTGGTATGGGGTCATATTTTACAATTGATAAAGTCAGCACATGAGAAAATTTCTACTTGCAGTTACAAAATATTTTACTGAGCAAAACATGTATCATGTACCAAGAATTTACATACATATTTAGTGTGACTTGTTCTCTTTTAGATTTGGTGTTTTATTGTGTATTACTACATTTGTAACTGTTTGGTTGAGTTGTGTACTTGTGTTGTGATAGGCTTTGCATGTGATTGTAAATTGTTTTGTGCAACATGAATAGTTAGGTAAATGATAGTCCTTTGGACACAAAATTTATTCCGATTCACGCATTACAAGATTCATTTTTCGGGAACGACGCTTCTAATTCTATTTCCTTAATAGTTCATTGTTACTACTATATGCTTTAACAAACATGGTTTATACAATTACACTCTTTCCCCACTAACCTTAGAGTATTGGAATACCCTCGATTAGATTCGTGTATTGGAGGATCCATTTTTGGAGGTTACACTTTCAATATGATTTTTTCTATTCCTACGATAATACATTGTTACTACTATATATATGCTTCTTAACATACACGGTTTATACAATTATACTCTTTTTTCCTTAACCACGCATAGAGTATTGGAATCAGGGGTGGAACTAGTAGCGTGTATGTGAGTTTGACCGAATCTAGTAAATTTTGCTTAAACAATATGTTTGTGTTAAAAAAATCATTAAATATGTATGAATATTAAATTTAGAATTCAGTTATTCTCATTTAAAATCGTTATTATATAATTCAAAATTCATAAAATTGAAATCTTAATCTCGCTTCTAAATTTGGAATACCTCTCACCCCACCCCCACCCCCACCCCCACGTCCCCACCCAAACCTTTTGACTTCTGGAGTAACCAAATTGCATTACGATTATGATTTCAACTTAGCATCATTTAGCTGCTTAATTTGACTGTTAAACTTATTTTTAACTAGTTTAATCAAACAATGACTATATAATATTAGCGTTTTCAAACTCTTTTGACATAGAATGTTACAACTTAACCATCAACCCTCCTTGCCGATTAACGACAAATTCAGAATTTTGAGTTTATGAATTATAATTTCTTTATATAAAATTAATTTACTAGACACTGATTAAATTATTTATACATATTAAATAAATTTCTTAACACAAATACAAAATATAAAGTATTAATTAGAATTATCAATTTTTACAAAATTTCTAATTAAAACTCTAACTTCGCCCCACTCCGTTGTCAACCCCACCGCTAGTAACAAAAAAGAATCATAATACATGGAGATATTTAACTTTTTTTCAACCTTTAGAAAGTGATAGATATCACATTAAAAGTTGAGTAGTTGAGAGTTTGCACAAATACTAGATAAGAATAAAACTAGTTTTTTGTGTTTTGTTTTCTACATTAATAATAAGTAAAGTACTAATTTTTATCCTCCTAAGATGATACAACACACAATTGTCAATCCACTAATGCATTTTGGGAGTAGCTCTTCTTAATTATTCTTATTCTTATGTATATAATAATTGTTATGTTATAAATTACTATGCTTTGAGATATTGATTTTAATATCTAATTGGAAATTGATTTTTTTTATTTTATGTATCATTTCAGCTGCCAACGCCCATTTGATTAAATATGGAGAGAGAGAGGGGGAAATATCTTAGATTATTTGGTTAATTTTATTGTTAGGGTGAAATAACTTTTTACGATGGCGGAGTCATGAATTCTAATAAGAAAATTTAAAATAAAAAAATATCAAGAGAATTTAATATATATATATATATGTGAAAAATAAGTTTATTTTTATTCTATTTACATCAATTGTATATCGAGATAAAAACATTGATTGAACAACCTCAATCAAATTCTAAAATTTAAAACCTAAAAATTTGGAACTTTGTTTTATATATTTTGAGGTTGAGCAGTCTTTAGTTTCACTAAAAATTTGCTAACAATATTGTGATACAAAATAAAATCCGAGCCTAATTTAACTTCTAAAACTAGCTCATAAAAAAGGATGAAGGACATTTGAACCGACCGATGTGGGCTCCAACGCATTCTGGACCATCTCAAATATTGTAAATCACATATAACCAGGGGAGATTCACACATAGAGTGAAGGGTTAACACTACAGGAAAAGTGTGAATTACATGGGGATTTTCCTAGGGATTAGTATAAAAATCCGCAGGAAACTTATTTTCCTGAAAATTTTCATACTAATCCCCAGGAAAATTCCCATGTAATTCACCCTTCTCTTGTAGTGTAAAACAATTAAAGTATTCCGATTTTTTATGTTTTTTATCCGAACAACTTTCAAGTAATTACTTTTTCTACTTTTCTATTATCAACTATTTATCAAAACACACATCAGTTAGATATTAGTTGTTTTCTTTTTCTACCTATGCTGGAAAAGTGAATAGCTGATAAGTGATGTGTGTTTCAATAAACATTTGATAATAATTACCTAATAACTTAATATATGAATTAACTCGAAAAAGCAAAATATTTGAATTTATTTTTTACCCTTCACTCTAAATATGTACAACATATCTCTTTTACCAAGAAAAAAAAAAGAGACCATATAAGAGGCGGGGGCAAATTTAGGACAACAAAGAATGAGAGAGCTTTTATGAGCTAATATATTAACGAAAGATATTAGTAAACAAATCAAATATGATAGGGACATTTTGGACCTTTTCCTTTAATTAAATTATCTAAGTTTAAACTAATTAAAGTCGGTCATATGAATTTTCATTTTTTATTTTCCTGCCATTTTCCCTGATAAACTTTTTTTTAAAAAATAATAATCTAATAAGTCTTTTTTTAATCGTATAACCTAAAGTTTTAAAAATCTAACTTGATGAAGTCCATGAGGAAGATACAACTAATGGTTTAGTAGGTGAAATAATATTCTCTTCCCATTTCTTTATCCCTACGGCAAACAATAATGAATAGATCAATTAGCACTTTAAATATTAAAAACTAGTTACAATAGTATTTGAAAATGAGAAGCAAGGAATAAAAGGTAAAATATATATCTTAGTATTAAGATTACCCTTCTCACCCTTTTACGGGTGACATACGTAAAAAAAAAAAGTAAGAGGGATAAGAGCTGATTAGTAATGAAGGATTTAAATAATGTCACGTGACACAATTTAATAGTAAAATGGTTTTGTTAATGGGTAATGGCGACATATATGACATTATGACCCGAAATGGTAAGGTCCGTGGTATTATGTTTATGTCCATACAGTGATAGATCAAGAATTTTTACTAAGGAGGTTCAAAATATAAAGAGGTAAACATAAGAAGAAACCAAGAGGAATATTCAATATCTATTGTATATACGTATATATAAAATATGACTCCCTAAACCAAGAATCGATAATGAATATTTTGTGTCCAACTATTAACAAATGACATAGATAAGTCATTTTGTTAACTTGGATGATATATTTGAGCTTTTTCTCTAAGTAATATCAATTACCTGAAAAATAAAAACCCTAATATAACAAATTAAATTTTGTTGATAGTATAAAAAATATATTCACTATCAAAATATATATGTAAATTAAAACCTAAAACTTTCACTCTCCATTGACAATTCTACTTTTATTGTCCATAAAGGGCTAAAGAATCACTTTAAGTTGTAGGAATTATTAGTTTAATCAGCTTATTAATTTTTGTTTACATTTTGATAGTCATATGAAAAAAGAAGAGTAAATTTTAGGTTTAGCAAACATAAATATCATATTTGTATACTATAGTTATAGTTTGCATAATTGCGCTTCATAGCAAATTTTATGTTTGTTATGGCTATTAATATGTATATTTCGGTATACTTATAAAAAAGAATCAATTGTATAAGTATATATTTGGAATCTGTATACAAATAAGAGAGTATTTTTTTTTGTATAATTTGTGCTTGTATAAAGCGAGAAAGAGAGAAAGACAAACTAGAACTGAGCAGGGGAAGATTTGTATTGTATAATTATAAGTGTATAGGATGAAAATATATGTATTTGTATATACAGTTTTCTCTCGCTTTATACAAATACAAACACAATTTATATATTTGTGTTTGTATAAAGTGAGAGACGCGAGAGAGAGAGTGGCGAGCGAGATATCTGGGGAGAGAGGCGAATGAAAATGTATGTATATATACAGTTTTCTCTCGCTTTATACAAACACAAACATAATCTATACATTTGTGTTTGTATAAAGTGAGAGTGACGAGCGAAATCAGGAGAGTGGCGAGCGAGAAATCTGGGAAGAAAGGCGAATGACAAAGTGTTTGCTACGGATTAGAATTATATGAAACTGTGGTTATAACATTTAATTTTAATTAATAGTTTGCTATTTTATACAATTTTACCAAAAAAGAAGGTATATTATTCTCCAATTTGTTGTCATTATAATAGTGTATATTTAAACTAACAATATAATATTATATGAGAAAAGACATAAAATGACACCTGAAGTTGTCTCGAATTTTCAAAAAGACACCTTAACTATGCAAGCATCTTATTACCCCACAAAAGTATTAAATATCTTTGTAAATAGACCATTTTGATCAATTTTCTCCCTATGTTTGTAAACACGCTGATGACAGCGCGTGAATATATCACTTTACTTCCAAAAACCAATTAAAAAGCGACATGTTTCAGTTATTTTGTCCATTAATTAATTAATTCATTTTTAAATGCACCATCTTCCCCAAAAATTCAAGAGAGACTTTGGTTAAGGTTTTAACAGAAAAAAAACCAACACTCTCTCTGTTGAAATCGGCTCAAAAGGATAAGAATTTGATTTAATTTTCAATCCAAAAAATTAATTAGAAGTCATTTGATAACAAAGTTGGAGAAGCAGTAATGGGAGAAGAAGAACCAGTTGGGTAGCTATAGTGACAGTGAAAAGTTGTTCCCATGGAGGGAGAAAGGGAAAGAGCCGCCATTGTTGTATATTGCAGGAGCAATAACTAGAGATTTCTGAGTCAATTTAATCGATCTAAGGAGTAAAATTGTGAAGTGGGTTGATGAATTTGAGTAAGAATTTTGTGGGTTGTTGATTAAAAATTGAAACTTTGAAGGAGAATTTTGTGGGTTTTCTATTTTTAAGTATTACCAAGAATTTTTGTTTTTGAAACGATTCGGATCAAGTTAATCTGCTTTTTAAATTAAATTTATTAATTAAAAGGGGTGAGAATCACACACTTGTTCATAGATGAGAAAATGGTTCAAAATACTCTGTTTATAAATGTATTTAATATTTTTGTGGGGTAATAGAATACCCGCATAATTAAGGTGATCCAAACCAATGTAACAAAATGAATAAAAGAAAAACAAAACATAACAAAAAGAAAAAAAAAAACATAATGGGGCATTTGTCTTGGTAACTAATCAAAATTCCGAAACAGGCCCTTAAATTCATCAAATTTTTTTGATACCGAGTCTGGTGAGTTTCCTCCTTTACTCTGATCTTGAACTTTCAATTGAATTAAGCTTTGGTGGAGGATCAACTGTGATTTAGATCAATGGAGAAAGAAAAGAAATTAACAGAAGGCACCTCAGAAATCGAAGAACCCATTGAAGTTCCTCTATTTCAAGTCCCTGAATGTTATGTTTACTTGGTAATTTTCACTTCTATCATCCTTTTTCTTGTAATTTTTCTACTCTTTCTTGCAAATGTCGTCATGGGGTTTTGGAAATTTAGGTTCTTGTTTAGTTTTGATCCCAATTTTGTGATACCCATTTGAGTTGGACTTGGATCAATCATGGGTAATTCATATAGCTCACTTAGCTAGTCTTGGTTTGAGATGTAGTTGAATGATTGATTGAATCTTTCGTTATTTGATATGGTTCTTGTGAAATATAGTATTAGATTGAAATATAGTGCCATTTGTATTGTTACTTCTGGCTTAGTGGTAAGGTAATAATTCTTGGATTAGGATAAACTGGGGTTGTAATGTGGCTTCTTTTTTGATTGAAAAGTTATGTGATTTTGTATTCACTATTGGATGTATGATATTTTGGACAGCTTATTGGATTACTGGAAAAAGATTGAAATTTGTTGTGCAAAGGTGATAGTCCTGTATTTAGACAGGTGATATTGATGCCTACGAGGCTACGGCAGTGGACTTTTAGTGGTGACATTGCTTGTGCCTTAGTGGCGTTCTCATCCCGTCTTGTTTATGTTCTTGATTTCATACCTTTTTCTTGTGTGGAAAAAAATGGTTTCTTGTGATATTGTTAGTTTTTGCAACTTCATTAAGCTGTGATTTTTTTATGGTTTTTTTTGCCTGTGGTAAGATCATTCTTCAATGAGGATAACCGTACACTGCTGTAGTGTTGTAATGTGACTTCTGTTTAGGTTGAAGAATTGTGATTCGTACCTTTTCTTGTGTCCAAATAAGTTGATTTGAACACTTTGAAGATAAAAAGGAACATGAGATACTGGTCTTTTGCTTGTAGCATACCTCCAGGCAGTAAATGATTAGATTGATTTCCTTGCCCTGGAAAATATGGTCTTGTCATTCCAACCTATGAGCCCATATCCATAAGTAGCATCATTATGCTTCGGTGAATTTGGATGACATGCTTGGTTTAATTATAAAAATTGGAGAAAAGGAAGCTAGAGAAAACTGAAAAGTGACAAGTTAGTGAGCCTCGTTCACAACCTGGATTGGTCTAAACAGGAAAGTTTCGTAAAAGAACATCTAACTTCACTTTTGGAGTGTGATATGTAGAGTGTGTTATGACCAGTGAAGCCAGAACACTTTGATCTTTCTCTGGAATTATAGTTTATATGGCTTTTACCTTAGTGGTCGCTGTGTCTCTAACCTTTTTGGTTGTTACTGTCTTTTAAAGTGTGTCTTATGGGTCTTAATGTTGGAGTTGGTGGATCTGAGTCTCAGAATTTGCACCTAATAACTGAAGTTCTGTATTTGCATACGCACAATATTCCCTTTATCTGGCTGATAATCCTTGCCTATCATTTTATCCTTTTCTATTGATTTTATGGTGTTCATCTTCCAGTGTACCTATAAGAATGGAGTCTGTATGCATTTTAGTCCTTTTTGACCTATTACATTTTATTCCAAATCTTGAGCTTGATGCATCTATTGGAAAATCATGGCCCCTGGAGGATCCGTTCCTTCACATTAGCTGCAGTTGGTGACATTGATAGGATAGAAACGAAGTACCACTAAAACTTGTAGTATTTGCATTTTCTTGGTGCCATCAATGATATTACTTGCTTCATAAAAAGGCGAAGTACCACTCAAACTAACATTTGTATGTTTGTTGATATGCAGATCCCTCCAAGGAAAAGTGCAGCTTCATACAGGTTCAGCGAATTCATTTCATCTAAAAATTTGTCTCTTGCACTTAACTTTTTCATTCATCAATGAGAACTTTGTTAGTTCAATATCTTTTTTTAATGTTTGTCCACTTTTATGATAGTTCCATCTAATTATTTGTGTTTACATTTTGCTGTGATTTGTTCCTCCAAAATTTTGGAGATTCTAGTGAATAATTTAGGCAAAAGCCAATAAGCCATTCAAAGACAAATAAAAGGTGTAGTAAATGAACTTATCAAAAATAAATAAATAGAAAAATAACTGAATAATAGAAGGAAAAGTCAATGAGACCAGGATAAGCACAATCAGAATTTACTATATTTTATATAAAGATGTGTCAGTTGTATCACGATAAATGGCATATAGTAAATTTTGGTTTAGCTTTTCCGTAGTTCTATGTAGTAACTTGTGATGTAGCTCTTTCATGTTTCTTTCTAACATTCCAGTTTGCATGACATCTTAAGTATTCAGCCTATATTTGATTGAAGAAAAGATATCTCAATATACATGTGAAACTTGCTTGTCTGATGGTTAAACAAATTGAACAAACATTGGACAGGGTTAAGCCTGTGTAAGCGATGTTTGCCCTGTTGTTTTAAAGTCTTCCAGGCACAAGATATGATAACCATTAGGTAGTCACATACTAAATAATGTCAACAATATTATTTTTAAGGAGATTATGATATTTTTTGTTTGTTAACCTTTGGTAATTTCCCACAAACTTTCCTGGTATTCTGTTTGGTAGGAATATGATTTTATTGATCTGAAAGAACCAAAAAGAAGCTATATACTGTGAGTCTGATGTTATTACATTCTTCAAGAGCTCCTGATCAAATTCCTACTTTGGTTTTGTTGGCACAATAGTGATTTACTCCTCCATGTTTAGCTGCATGTGCACAACATATAAATCTTGATTGAGAGACACAATGGTAGTGCTTGATGCTGGAACCTTAGCTATTTGATATTTGAGGCCAATTATTTTCATTCACTTTTAGTTCTTCACTTCGTGGCAGGGCTGATGAGTGGAATGTTAATAAATGGGCATGGGAGGGTACATTAAAGGTTTTAAGCAAGGGCGAAGAGTGCATCATCAAATTGGAAGACAAGGAAACAGGTTAGTTAACTTGAGGACTAGCTTAACTTTCCGAACGAACAATCAACGAGAATTTTCGATCTTTTATTATTCCATGTTCAATGCTATGGATTCCTCTATCCCGTTGAGTACATTGAATGAAAAAAATGGCTATAATAGAGTTTCTCTTATTCTTATTATCTAGGAAGAATTCTTTTATGAGGTGCTAACGATTTGATAATCTTTATAGCCCCATAACATTTCAGTTTATTCTCCTACTAATTTTTTGTAAAAGTAAGCATTTTATTACCAAAGAGAAAAAAAGAGAAGGCAAAAAGCAAATATTCTCCTATTAATTGTTATTGCTGAAGATGAGATGATTAAGATTTGCATATGTTGCCTTGTGATCTCCTTTATTACTTGTTCATTCAATGTAGGTGAATTGTATGCACGTGCATTTCTCAGAGATGGGGAACCACATCCAGTGGAGGCTGTAATCGATAGTAGCAGGTTTATATAGTTTGTAATCGAAATGATTCACCTCCTTTTGACGTTGTGTTTCTGCTTTATAAGTACTCTAACGGCATCATAGACTTCTCTACCAGATTTTAGCAGTTTATTACAGTGTGTTGATTTACAAATTCAAATTAATATTAGCTGCTCTAGTACTAACTGTTTATATTCTTCTCTTGCAGATACTTTGTTCTTCGGATTGAAGAGAACATTGGTATCGACTTTGCCGCCATTTACTTTTGTTTAATGTTTAGTTGAAATCTAATTTGTTCTAATAGAACAGGAAATCCATCATATAATTCTACCTTTTGTCGATATAGAAATAATGCACGCCCGCACACATATGCATGTGAAGCAGATTTGCTGACTGGGGTTGTAAAAGATCTAGCAAAGTTTCAGATCGTCTTAGCGTAGGCTTCTAGTTAGTATCCATTATTAGCCTAACACACTAAAGATACAAGATCTTTATGGGTCCCAAACAATTTTTCTCTTTTGTGTCACCTTATATATGCATATCAGATTATACCAATTTCACTCGAGGTTAGACATATCTCAAGTGCAAACCTAGCAGCAGTTGAGGTTAATAATAAGAAGTTTCTTGTTCTGGTTTTCCAACCATAGCATCTGGTACGAATTATAACCTGTCTCGTAGGCATTATAGAACCTCAAATTTGTTGTGGTTTTTCTTTGTTAGACTTCATGTAGCTGGAATTTTTCCTCTTCCTCTGCTTTTGTACCTTTTAATGTATTAAGATTATATCCTGTCTAAACTTGGAACTGCTTCAATGTTGCTTCGTTACAGCAGTAACACTATTAAGTCAATCACTAAACTTTACATGTTGGGATATACTGAAAACCAACATTCTTCTTGAACTTTTAGATTCTCGCTGTTTACTTCAATATGTGTTACTTGTACAGGTGGACGCCTCAGACATGCTTTTATTGGCATTGGATTTCGAGAAAGACCTGAAGCCTATGACTTCCAAGCTGCTCTTCACGACCATCAGAAGTATCTTGCTTTCTTGCCTCACCTTACATGTTCAATTTTGCCTTTCTCTTTGCATTCTGTCCTTTTTTTAATAGCTGTATGCTTGTCCTTTCTTTTTGGCCCGGACAGTGACGTAGCAGAATTTTCACTGTAAAGGTAGTCAAAATATAAAGTAAAACACACGAAGAAGCCAAAGGGATTCAACATATAGTTATACATAGAAAGAATATCTTTGTTACCTAGTTACACTGTAATTTTCCAGCAAAGGAGTGTCAATTGGATGGGGAGGGTTTGGTTTCACGTAGGTCGAAATGTTAGGATTGGTAGGAAGGGGTGTTAAACTCATTTGAGATGCTCCTTTATGTTTTATGTTCAATTGTTTGCTTTTCTTGATCTGATTCAAAATATTCTAAACAGATACCTGAATAAGAAGAAAACTGCAGAAGAGATGGAGCAGCAATACCAGAAATCCTCATCAGTCGACTATAGTTTGAAAGAGGGGGAAACCCTGAAACTTCAGATAAAGAATGTTAGTCTGCATGAATCCTGTCTTAATATTTTGACCTGTAGTAATGTTGCTCTGTCATCCAATAACCGCGTTTTTTTTCTTTCCGGGCAACAGAAACCTGGTGGCACCATAAGGTCCAAGTTCTTCGAGCAGGGTCTAAATAATCTATCATTGGAGGAAAAGGCCAACCGAAAGGATTCAACAATATTACTCAAGCCACCACCACCTCCTCCCGCACCACTTTCACCTGTTGCTACTGATGCAAGGTCTCCCCCAGTATCACCGTCTAAATTGAGTCTCGAGCAATCTGCTGAAATGAAGGACTCAGCAACAGCGAAAGAGGAGCCAGATAAATCAGAATCAGCTAAAGAGCAAGGTCCACAAGATGTTGCAGATGATGACTTTGGGGATTTTCAAGCAGCTGGATGATGTTTTGTTGGAAACTCACTACAATTGGAAAACTAAAGTTCAGAGTTCACACTAGATACTGTTGTTGAATGTCTTTGGTACATATGATGTGTATTATAGTTTTCACTCCATATCTTTATTGTCTTGCCTATACACCTACTTGCCTAAAGAATCTTTCATTTTCTTCAAAGCAAAATTTTTATCTGGTGGGAGATACAAGTTCTCTGCTAAATTCAATTGATTGTGCCAATGAACTCATTTTTTATATTAACCAAAGTGAAAATTTATTGGCTGACTAATCGAAATTCACACCGTAATAGGTGGAATCTGTGGAGGGTAGAGTGTACATAGATCTTACTCCTACCTAGTGGAGGTAGAAAGACCCTTGACGCAAGTAACAAGCCTCAAAACAGATTTAAAGGAGAAAATAGAAGTAATGAATAGGGGAACATTCTAAAGCATACGGATAAAAGGAACAATAACCACAACAAAATATAAATGATAGCCGAAGCACAATAGATAACATATAATAGTATAAATAGAGTAACCATAACAAAATAAAACGATAGTCGAAACACAATAAATAACATATACGACTAATTTACAAGGAAAAAGCTATTTCATTAGACGATATGTCAACGCTCAACAACCTACTATTAAAGGTAAAAGAACTTTATCATTCTACCACACTCGTTAATAATCAATGAACTCATTTTTTATTTTGTGAACGGATTCAACTTTATTATATTAGAATTATCCCGTGTTTGGTTTCACCAACAATCCTATCTATGAGTACTATTTATTTAAATTCATAGTATGAAGACATTTTTTTCCTTATTAAATGTTACTGTATAAAATAACTGTTATAAAAATATTTTCTTTTGGGGTCCAGTTGACTTTTGAGCAAGTGGATCTTCTATATTACTCAGTTGATTTCCAAGTGCCCTTTTAAGACTCATTCTTGCACACCAATTTCCAAATAATTATTTTTTTCAGGAAAGGAATAATTACTTTAATAAGAAAATATGTTTGATATCATTTTCAAGGAAAATAATTTTTTTTTTTTCTCTCAATTTCATGATTGCTTCAATGCTTGTATTCTTATCCTTAGAATACTTATCACCCTTCTTTAGCTAATGATGTTAAGGGTGATATAGCCACAAATAGAAAAGGCATAAACTTTGTTTATAATTTTTCTATTTTCAAAGACTTTGAATCGAATATCTCTCGAAAATAACCTTTTGAATAAGATTCACGTATATTCTATCTTTTTAAAATCGAATATGAAAGAGAACACAAAAAGTGAATTGAATTAATTTTTATAAATAAAGATATATAAAAGGATTTTTTTTCCTTCCACTATTTCTATTTTATGTCTCAAAAGGTTTGACAATACTAACAATTCTATGCATTTTTTTTTCAATCTTTTAAACTATTCGAATTTTGATTTTGATGTGATTATCAATATGTCAAATTTTACTTAAATATTTCCTTTTAAGAATATTATATTAATTTAATATAATATAATAAGAAGTCTCAAATACAAACTTTGGATACTGCTTTGCCTCTATCGGGTACACGGCACAAATTAAGACTAGTCAGACTCTAAACTCTAATATCAGTATACTCATATTTAACTCTATTTTGTTGCAGACGTGTCAAGAATCCATTTTGAGGAAAACTAGGTGAACAGCGTCTGTACACTTCTATACGTTTCAGAATTTTTCCTATTCAAGAAAACTATCTTACCCACTCCATTTCTCTGTATCCCAATTGTATTTTCTACTTTTTCTTTAGAATCCATCTTATAAAGCTTGATTCTTTTGTATTTTGCTGAAAATCTTTGGTGGGTTTGCCTTTTCTATTCTTGCTACTTAGTAAGTTCCTCTACTTCAGCTTTAAAAATCATTTTTTCTTTGTTTAACACAACCCCTTTTTGTCTTTCTAGGAGTATTCTTATTTTTGTTTACTTTTTGTTGATAAAGACTCCACCTTTTTTGTATCTCTGTTGTTATTTGTATACATATGTAGTATAGATAGTAAAGATTGATTCTTTGTGGGGGCTGTGCTTCTTGATCAAGGTAATAATGGTTTTTTCTTGTGTTTCTGTGAAGAAATTTTGAGTAAGAAATAGTTTTTTTTTTGCCTTTGCTGTGATTTTTTGCTTATGTGAACTTGTGGGGTTTGGGTAAAGTAGATTGCTTTCTTTTCTTTTGTGTGTGATTGTGTTCTTAGCTTATCTTGGAAACTGGTATGAGCCTAGTTTAGCTAATAAGGAAGCTCTTAGACCCTCTTGACTTTGGATGACCAAAATGGCTTTGGAATCAAGAAAACAAGAGATGAGATTGCCAATAAGGTTCATCTAATTACATGAAATTGTTAGTTCTGCTATATTAGTCTTTTTGAGCACTTTTCTTGATAAAAAGATGTCTTTGGAGCAGTTCTGAGTTTTATATGGTTTAAGGCATTGAAAAGCCACTCTTATAAGGAACCCCTTGGATGCATTTTGTTTTTGTGTGGTAAGCGGACCAGTTTACACACCTCGAT
Organism: Solanum etuberosum; assembly: GCA_029582245.1. Classification (NCBI taxonomy): domain Eukaryota; kingdom Viridiplantae; phylum Streptophyta; class Magnoliopsida; order Solanales; family Solanaceae; genus Solanum; species Solanum etuberosum. The sequence goes on along the minus strand of JAJONR010005769.1, from coordinate 14,020 downwards.
TAATTCCCCTGGGATGCAATTGGCTGCACCAGTATACCATATAAGAAGTTCCTTCTGTTCCCTTCTCCACTTGTCTTAGGAGTCTGGTTTGCTGTTGGATTTGTGAAACAATGGACATAAGTGTTTGAATGTCGGAATGTGGGAAATGCTTCACAGGTGAGCTTATCAAATGGCTACTAGATGGTTAGACCTTTCAGACCTATTTGCATACGTTTGACCTTAGATGTCTCAATGTCAGTCAATCTGTTAATTTGTCAATCATCCTACCCTAGATAATAGTCTCAACATGTCTCTGTTATCAGATGAACAAAATGAATATAATGAATGAAGGGGCTTATGCTGTTTAAACTATCTGATATAGTTGATTTTTTTTATTAGAATAATTTCTACTTGTGTTGTGATTCAAATGCATGATGTATGTAATTTTGCTAATATTGCAAAGTTGATCCTATGAGGGCACGGGAATTTGATTTTTTCTACCTGGCGATTCAGGTGGGGTGGCTCATTGGTATTCTAATTTTGAGTGGCTAAACAAACAATTTTAGGCTGGTCTTATTACTAATTCTTACCTAATTCAAGTGTTGCATACTTAACATGCGGAGAAATATTAGTGGAGAGAAAGGTTGTGATTTTCCTTGGAAGAAAGAGCTGATAAAAATCTGTCTTTAAGGGAAATTTGGCGAGGCCTTGTCACACATTTTATATGAAATCATTAGCAAGTAAGGTTGACACTAAAATTTATATATCTCTGTTGAAAAGCTTCTTTGTGTGCCTTAAATTTTGTTTGCTCCTGATATCAAGAAGACTTGGTATATTAAGTAGGAGTACTGCATTGCACCATGACCTCTCCTCTTAAATTTTTTTCTCCGTCTTGCATCCATGAACTAAGGTGAGAACTACAAGATTAGAGGGTTGTGAGGAAATTTGAGCATAAGTTTGCAAATGCTTTGGTTATACAACTTCATGAAGCCCTAGCAGGGTTTTGGAAAACAATTGCTACTCCACTTTGAACAGTTCGCTTAGTCTCTTGTTCAGCATGCAAAATATAAAAGACGTAAACCCTCCCATTAGTCCCTAGTGTCTGATTGGGATATTTGAGGTATATCAAACTATAACTTATTTTACTATTTAATCTAATATTTGGATATCTAAATTTAGCTCAATCCTCTTTACCCATAATGTTTGTTTGGAGGAAATTGGTATGCATACAATCGATTTATCGAGATTTGTATTTTTGATAACTTGAATGACAATATCTAATTAATGTGGGAACATTTAAAACTACAACACTTCATTGTCTCACTATTTCTAGATGGAATCTGGCTGACATGACATTTGGTGTCTTGTTAAGAAAGAGGGCCTTCGAGTCAACGTTAATTAGTCATGAATGATTAACAAATTAATTGTTTTTTGAAACAGATTGAAGTTTGTTTCTGACTTAGCCCAAGATAATTTTATAATTCTGTGCAGTTCATAAAAAATCCATCTTAACAGTGCAACGACTTGTGTGAAATTTTTGCAGCTGGGAAGCTATAACATCTTGCGGAACTAACTTGATAGAATCCCTGTGAAGTTGCGTACCTATTCTGCAATGGACTTGAAATCTATATCATGGGTTGGAAACATATACCAAAAATTTGAAACTATATGTTTGGAGATGGAAGAGGCTATGTACCAGGTGAACTTCATTCTTTCGAATATAGTTCCCTACTCCCTATTTAATTATTGCTATTTGTTACTGGTATTTCCTTAAGTTAATTTGCTTATAGCTGAAATCCTTCCTACTACTCAACTAATCCTATTCTGCATCCAGTGGAGTTCATCCCCAGATCTCTAGGATATGGTCCCAAGTAGATTGCATCCTGGATTTTTCTATTTAGGCTGTTCCTTGGGTCTTCTTTTTCTCCGGGATACACAATGGGTAATCAGTGACTTGGTTGGTTGCACCTTTTCGCTGATAGATGTGGAGTTTGATTGGAGGAAGAGTGTAAAAAGACTGATTGATACCTTCATTTCCCTTACCTTCCTCTATGTTGTTACACTTTCTGTAACAGTTTGGAAATATTACATGTTGGAACTTACTCAAGGGTGATGGGAACAAATGCAGACATCTTGATGGACCATACCATCAAAAAACATTCTTACTAATACTCACTGATGCATAATAGCTTTGTACGTCTAGCTCTACCTCGACTGGCAAAGAAGTGCTTTTCTGGGGTAGCAGTACTGCTAGTACAATCTTATCTTTCATTATATGGATTCTCTCTTTTCCTAGATTAAAAGTTCTATTTGTGTCCACCCACAGTAAGTAATTTATGATTGCCAGGAAGGATGACAGACATCCCTCATCATGGTATTGAAACAAATGACTGCATATCACCATGCATCATTAACAGTTATCTGTCAATTTTGATCAATAACGTCTCTGGATATGTTAAAAGGTTCCGAAATTGTACTGCCTATTACCCACCCTGCTAATTTCGACCAAATGGGTTATAATCAGCATAACTGAGACTGTGACCATTTACAGGATACTGTTAAATATGTTGAGAATCAGGTGAACACTGTTGGTACAAACGTCAAGAGATTCTGTTCTGAGGTGATGCAAGATGTTCATCCTCAATGTAATATTGATCCTGTGAAAGTCGCAGCTGCTGACTTGTCTCTCAACCCTTATTCTCACTATGAAATTGACAAGAAGTTGAAAGCAAATCTTAAAGGAAGTGCCAGAGGTTTTAGTAACAAATTAAATGATGACACTCAAGTGATCAAGGGTATTAAATACAAATGCTGATTATTCACCAACTACTATTTTATCTCTTTGGTCAGACAGATCTGCTAATATTATTTTTCCTGAGATCTCAGGGAAAAGCAAAAGTGGAGGAGTCTATAAACGTCAAAATGTCGGAATCAAAGAAATTGTTAGAGACAGCCACCCAGCTAAGAAGCCTAATGCTATCTGTCTTGCATCAGGGGATGCACTAAAATTATCTTCAAGTGAGCTTAGGGGTGGTTTTGAAATGGCATCTGATCATGTGACCCTGACTTCAGCCTTGGCCTCAGTTAAAGGATCTGACTCTGGAGAAGCAGCAAGTAAAGTTTGCGATCACGTTATACAAACTAATGTGTCTGCAGCTGATACTTCAATTACTTCTGAGGCTTCTGTCACGATGTCAGTTGAATCTGTTGGGAAGAAGCAAACAGGTTCCAGCTCTATCTCAGTTGGTGGTTTTTTCACCGGACTCTTGTGGTATACTGTCTGCAGTATTCTTCTCTTATTTGCTCTCTGTGATAACTTCTATATTGGCAACAGATACTTGTACAAAGGAGTTAGCTTGTAATACAAGATCCAAAATTAGCAGTAATGTTCGGAACAATTTAGCTAATGAGGAGATCGATGAGTCCCATGAAGGTACTGACTGATTCTAGCTACTCTAATAACTAAAACTGGAGAAAGATCTCTCTTCTCTCTCTGTTCCCATTTTGCTGTGTAACACTGATTCAAGACTGACTGCTGTGTGTTACTTCTAGGAAAACTATATACCAAGTGGTAAATCGTCAGATGTTATAATTAATTACCCAAAATTATGTTATTATAGCAGAAAATATACAGTGGATCGCGACTATGAGTCACGATGGACCTTATGCTGCGTTATATGGAATGAAATGTCTAATTGTACTAAATTGGCACAACTGTAAGAATTAAATCAGCCATCAAAAGTTGGTTCATCTCAGTAAGGCACACACTGATTATACCTCTGCAGTGCATATTCGTGAGAACCTGCAGGAGGTCAGATGCTCATGTGTGCGCCAGAGAGCTGGGAGTCAGTATGTTTATGTATCATTTATGTTTTATTAGTCAATATAAGGTTATACAGTTGCACTTTCACCTTTTGTTTCCTTGGGAATTAAGAGAAAACTACAGTACGTCCACGTTACTCGCTTGTTCAAGGAAAAATTAGAAGATCTTTAGGTTGTCTTCCTTTTCCTATCCTATTCACTTGAGATAAATTGAATCAAAGGGATGTTTGTGAAACTAACCATGTGCCTGCCTTTCAGATCACTTCATTGTCTCTTGGATTATCATTTTCTCAATTCTATCTCTATGACACCATTGTTCTTTCTTACAGAAAAATCAGATAATTTGTCTTCTGCTATGTCCAAGTATGACAGCACTGAGTCAGATTTGGAAATTATTGAGAAATTTGATGAATCCCAGTTGGAAGAAACATGTGTCCTGGTTGAAGAGGACAGGATTCATGTTCCACATGGTCCTGTCAAACAGAAGTCCTATAAGGTTGGTCCTCTATCTCTCTCTCTTATATATTTCTTTCCTGTATTTATTCCTTTAGTTCGCATTTTAGGAGGAGCAGAGCGGGGCTCTGGTTCTTTGCTTAAATGCATCTTTTAGATCTTTGTTGACTGTTTCTGTCAATATTTTCTCAGAAGAAGCTTCGGGAAGCTTTCTCCACGAAAAAGAGGTTGACAAGGAAAGAGTATGAACAACTTGGAGCACTATATGGAGATCAACAATTCAACCTAGAGGCTGAGGACAAGGTGATGCCTGTTCTTGCCATGAATTCAAACACAAAAATGTTGTCTGCTAATGATCATCCTGAATCTGAGTGGGAGATTTTATAGTTCTGATGATACTGTAAATAGTATTGTTGCTTTTCCAATCAATCCATGGCGTCCTAGAGAGTAGTGATATTGTTATGCATTATTCGCTTATAAAATTGCATAGAGTATCAGCAATCTGTTCCTCTAGTAGAGCTAGCCAGTAAATAATACGTAGTGGTACCTTGAAGAAACCAACCCATATATGAGGTATGGCCATCTTGTAGCCAATCTTGGCAATCTCATGAATTAAAATATATATGAAAACTTTTTACAGTGTTAAAGCCTATCTTGAATTAACTTATTCTACGTCATTAATTGGTTTTTGGTACACCCACGTACTGTAGTTCTTCTACTATCTGACTCGATTTGTTTTGCATTTTATATTTAATGTTTGTGTGCGTACATCAGTAGTAATAACTGCTGAATTGTTGGAGGGTATTGTTGCGCCCTGTAAAGTGCAACTTTTACAATAGCTCATGTGGTATTCACTTGAGCATTCCAAATATAACCTAACTAAAGCAGTTGTTGCAAGAATTGATTGCCATGAATTTGGTTAATCCTGAAATCATTATCAGAAATCAAGTAATTGCACTGCACATGTATAACTAATGGATACAAAGAAGAGACATTTTCATAATACCACTCCCGTTTCAATTTGGTTTTGACTTGACAAGGAGTTTAAGAAAGTAAATAAGACTTTTGAATCTTGTGGTCTTAAACTAAAGATGTGTAGAATATACCAAATATCCTTCAATTTTGTGGTCTTAAACATGTCATGTGAAAAGTTGAAATTAAAGAGTTGCTAAAAGAAGGAAACTGACATTCTTTTTTAAACTGACTAAAAAAGATAGTAAGGCAAACAAATTAAAACGGAGAGAGTATTCTTAATATCATCAGAAGATGTTTTCAGAAAAAAATGTGAACTGTGTAAAATGTTATGGAATTAATTGGAACAACATATACAAGTAAAAATATTTGTCCTCCATAAATGCTTTGTGAGGTCAATGTGAAAGAAAGGCAACAATCAGCATACACAGTTAGACACTCATATGAATGTTCAAAAGTTCCCTCGGTATATCTGGCTTAGGCTAGCAGGAAGAATCCAATAGAAATATGAAATCACATTTGACCCATTATATTGCGGGTTGAAAATGGGTTAACCAAAATGGGTTTATGACAGGCGGGTTAAGCAAATATGGGTTGAAATTGCCACCACTATCCACACTAATACAACAACTAATATAGCCTACTGATGGTAAATCTCTGATTTTCAAGAGATCAAATGTGATAAACTAAGGGAATCAATGGGGTGATCCAAAAGCAGAGATGCATATAGTAACCTATTCCATGTATCGGGCATTCCAGGCAGGCACCAATGGCTGCAATCAGAAATACTCTGTGGTGGCTTTAGTTTCCTCTTTATCAGTTCTTGTCTTTTCTTTCTGGCATAGACTGATGGATGTGCATCGACGCGGTGCTGTGAGAGCTTAGTGATGTTTAAGTATCTTACAGGCACTCTCATATTTGACAATGTTCTATCAACAATCTTCGTCAGGGACTCGGAAAAATGTGTTACATATGACATATCTGTGATTGGTTGTGTTTTATTGTAGCATCCGTTTTGACCTTTGTGTTCTGGGGAAATGCTTCTGAAGAAAACTGTTGTTTTTGTCAAGTTAACATTCTGATCTATCCAATTTGCCCAGGTTCTCATTGCCACCTCAAATGCTGATTCTAGCTTCAGCTCATCAACTAATCGTCCCTTGTACTCGAATAAGTCCCACCTGCATGCAAAGTGTTTATTTTAACATGTTGCATCTAGTCACATGTCTTATTTTTTCGGTTGGCTTACTAATCTCACTATATTCATCTGATAGTTTGAAAATTCTTTATCAGCGTAGAGATGTTACATTCATAAACTTTTAAGAAAGTTCATTAGTGAACTTACGCCTTGAACTTCCCACGATGCACCCACCAATGTCCTGTGTTGAATACCATAATGTCAGCTCCTTGCCAATGCCGAGACGACAAATCCAGTTTCTCCAGCCTTAAAATTTTAGGAGCATTTATTGAGTCGAACTGGACAAGAAACGGGTTCCAGTAGAACTCTACAGTAACATTGTAGTCCTAGAAAAGCAGAAAATTGACTTTATATGAGTATATGAACGTTCAAAACAAAGAGTGATTTCAAATCACATGTATTATGGCATCAGATATGTCTGAAAAGTGCACAAAAATAAAATTCATGGTATTCAAGGTGCAGCGGACGTGTGCATGTGACTGTGCATTATTGCACCAGTGCCGTTTTACCATGCATTATTGCATCAGGGGCACCGGTGCCTGTCAGGGTACTTGCATTGGAAAAGGTAAGTCCCTAAGTTGATTTACCTTAGCTTTGAAGACTTTATAGTAGCCACTACTAAAATCAAGATGGGTTCTTGAAGGAGGAATTGTAGAATAAAGAAGACACGCGAGAGATTCCCATTGGTTCCTGTTTAGTGAATCTCCAACTATGATGACCCTCTTGCCTCTAAGCCTCCTCAACATATCTCTGCCATTGAAGCTGAAATTTGCTCATAACAAAAGAGAAAAAGTTTTAACTTTCTATATACTGATCATGCAAAATCCTTCACACTGTCAATTAAATCCAAAATAAAGAAAAGGGTGAAACAAGAAAATGAATAAACAATTTTCCTACCTTGGGATCACACAATCATGAGCTTCCCAAGACCAATTTTCATAGTCAAAATCAGGCCTTCCATTCTTCTGGCAGCTCACTTGTTCACTCAAGAACGGACATTGTGATGCTTCATAATATGGGCTTTCCGTTGATTCATAAATCCATCTTCCCTCAAATATGTTGCACTTATTCCTGCTGTTTTTCTGTATTATATCCCCTTCATCTTCTCTTCTTCTTGCTGGTTTCGAGATTTCTAAATTTCCATGAGGGGAAAAGCTATCGTCTAAAGACGAAGCCATATTGAACATGGCATGTCGCAGAGCCCTGAAATTTACTGCCTCATTGTTGTGCTTTAAGTATAGCAAGAAAATGAAGCAGCTAATGAAGCTCCCGAATGCACATAACATCCATTTCTGAGTGATTTTTGAGCTGGTTTCCATGTTGATTCTTGGTTTCTTGTGTGAGGAGCAGTAATTAATATTAATGATAAAACATAGAACAAGTGGTTTGCAGGTAAATTGAAGTTGTTCAAGGTGATAATTTGTGAAGTTAGTTACAATATAACTGTACTTTGTGACTAGGAAAATGGGTGAGAAGCTAGTCAACTACCCTTCTGCTTTCCTGTACTTTGTGACTAGGAAAATGGGTGAGAAGCTAGTCAACTACCCTTCTGCTTTCTTCTACAACTACTTGTCCTGAAAATGACCTAAACAATTTTCGTACCATTTTCCCTCTTTGCTAGTAGTATTCAAGTGCACTAACTACAATGTTACCGGCTATTTATTTACGTATGAAAAGGAAATCAAAATACCAAATTACTATTATATCATTCATTTCTCATTTTCTCTATGGCATTATGTGAGGTAATGCTTTTGCATTCATGATACTATGGACCTATTCCCATTAAAAGTCTCAGTGACTATAAATAGATAAAGAGCTATAGATGGATAGTAAATCATGCATGTGCATAGGAAATTTCAAGAAATAGGAAAATTGACTGACAGAGAGATGCAACATTTTTAGAAAATATTGCCAATTATATGTTGAATTTACTGGCAAGGGTTTCATTTTCTGTTGTGATTTGTGTTTAATGTTGTCAATTTCCACTTTCTGTAATAATGGATAAATTTTAGTTACTTTAATCTGATAAAAAAAGTTGGTTTCCTGACTTTACTGTTTTGTGAATTAAGTTAAATGTTCATACGTGAAGCTAATTCTCATTTTTATGGGAATAACGTCTCTTTAGGTTTTCTGGACGTTATGTGGTTTAGCATACAAATTAGTTACAGGTGTCCTAACAAACCTAGTTAACGTGTTAGGTGACGATTCCAAATCTATCCTTGATAGTGTAACTGTGTAAGTAGTACTTTGATTCACAATGAATAGAGTTTTAGGAATGGTGCCATTTTTCAAACATGAATGAAAATTTGAAATGAAAGGAGTAAATTGCCATTTAATATTATTGATGTTGCTTCCTATGTTCAATTTCAAATGGACTAATATGTTCTTCTTGGAAACAAACTGATCTTTTACCAATCAAACAAATACATGTAAGAAACTATATAGAAGGCAAAAAATTTCAAAGTTCCATCAGCAATGCCTTGTTAAACATCCTGGTCATCCACTGATTCTTCTATTTTATATATATAATTCAATCATATGATGCAAGCTACTTGCTGACTTTTTTGCCACTCAACTGGTTATCTGTCATATTCTCCTTTTAAAGTCAACTTCATAAATTGATCATTTATGAAAAAAAGTCTCAGGTTTTTTCATATTGACATACAAAAAGACTTAATAGTTTGTGGATACTAACTTTGTTTTCTAGTGAATTACTTGACTTGGGCAATTTTCTCTTCATGGTGATCACTCTACAAACTCCCGCTGTTGTTAACAGGTACAATTATTGTTTGTATTACTGATTTATATCTTACAATTCTGATACGAAAAAAAAAGGTTGATTAGGGAGCTGAGAGAATTCCCTTCAATCTCCAAGTTCAAAAGAATGATTGAACTCGTCTCACATGAGATATGAAGAAGAACACAACTCAATAAAGTTATGGCTGATCATTTTTCGAGAGATATCTTGATCCACATATTCTCAAGATTGGGTGTCAAACAACTTTGTCAAGTGCCTCTCAAAAGAATGGCTTCATACAATTTCCAGTCCCTATTTCAAGAAACAACATCGCGATCAATCGAAGAAAAGGCCATCTCTGTCTCTTATCAGCTCTTCAAGAAATCATTCGTTCAGGTCCCAACTCATTCATCTTTCTTCAATATACTCCTCTAATTATGTTCATGAATATGAAGCTATTGCAGAAATTGGAGAGGGCAATTTTGTGTGCATTTCTGGGCTAGACTTGTTATGTTTTTACCAAACTGGCTATGAAGGGGAAATATGGATTTGCAATCCCGTTACCAAAAAGACTCTAGCTTTGCCCGTTCTTTCCGATTTTGTTGGTAAAGCTTGTTTAGGCTATGTCTCTTCAACAAATGAGTACAAAATTGTAGTATCATTCGAGGGGAGAATGGACAATTCTGATGATTGGAACGTCGAGGCCGATTATGAAGAACTTTTGTCTTTCAATATCTTAACCCTTAAGCTAGAAGAAACAAGTGTAATAGGATCATGGAGAGACTTGTTGTTGAGTTGCATACAATATTCTGGAACATGTCATCAACCAGTCCACACCAACGGGTTCATTTATTGGCTAGCCTTTGCAAAAGATAATACCTTTAGCAGTGATCGTATGACAATTCTTGAAATGAACTTGGAAAATGAGGAAGTAAATACCCTCTGTTGTCCAAATGGCTATAACTTTGGGTTTTCACATTTGGCTGAGATAAATGGACATCTATATTTCGTTCACAATAAAACAGATGCTGATATGTTAAATGCTTGGATGTTGAAGGACCGTGTGAGTGAAGCATGGTGTCTAGAGTATAGCGTTGAGGTTCCTCAGAGTGCTTATAACTACACTATTCTTGGTTATTTACCAAGAAATAATGAGAGTACCAGAGATATCTTGATTCAGTCTTTAAAAGGTAATCTCTTTTGTTATGAAACTGATACCCAAAAGTTCAAAGAATTGCAGAGTTTAAATAGGGTTGAGTTTGAGTGGTGTGGTCTTTATTATGAGAGTCTCTTCTCTTTAGGCATGCCTGGAAATTAGAATCCGAAAAGTTTGTTTGTTACACCCTGTTAATCGTGTTAGAATGTGTTTTCGAGCTGGTTTCCAGTTGATTATTGATTTCTGGTGTGAGAAGAGATAGAACAAGTGGTCTATGTCTTCCTTGTTCGATCTTGTAACTACTTGTCCGTATTTCCTTTTTGCTAGAAGAATCCTACAGCCGCTATCCTTTGCGTGTGCATAGTATTGAGGTTCATGAAAGTGTTTATAACTTCACTATATACCAAGAAATAGTGAGAGTATTGGAGATATCTTGATTTGGTTAGTAAAAGGTAATTGAGGTACTTCTCTTTGAAGTTAATGCGCATATGGTTGAAGTTCAGTTATTTTCTCCACAAATACTTGAATTTTAGCCATATGTATCTTCGGACATGTTGTCTGAAAAGCCACTTTTTCTAAACTTCATGCACAAATATTTGAATTTTAGCCACATGAATACACGTCTGAAGAGCCACTTTTTTTTTTTTAACTTCATGCACAAATTAATGTACAGTTTCTTAAAAAAAGAATTATATATTAAATAGCGGTGTCCAAATAGAGAATATCATGGCGAAATTCGAACCCAAAGTCTTTGGAAGAATGATCAATATTTGTTATTATAAGAACATGAGGTACCATGAGTTGCTACACTATGAATGACTTCGAGTAATAAGTGATTATATTTTAAACTAATTTCTATATTGTGACTATGTTTTAAATAGCACCATAAAAGTGGCTACTGGTGCAAATATCCTTGATTTGTTACTTTGGCCCAAGGTCCAACAATGTCCACTTCTCCCACAATGTCAACTTGTCCAAACGATGCGTATCAAATAATAACTTATACCTAATTCACTAGAGGTCTCGGGTTCAAGTCATTTTGGGTACAAAGTCGCGTTTATTAGGGAGAATTTTACCTTCAATATGGGGCCTCCCGGCGCGAATTCAGATTTAGTCGGGCTTCTATGTGGGTACCGGACATCGGGTGGGAAATAATTAAAAAAACTTATACCTAATTCATGCAAAATAAATTCCTCCCTGCTAAAAATAAAAGTTGAATAATTTTAAAAAGGAACAAAAAAAAACTAAAAATTTAAAATGAAGGAGAGGATAAAATCAAGAGAAAATGCTAGAATCGATGTAAGTAAGATTCGCTACAAAATAGAAGTTGGTATCTTTCTTAGGGTACTCAACAATTAGAGTCGGTCTCCCTTTCTCTTTTAACTTTAGACGGCCGAGTGGATTATTCAAACGTTTTTCTACCATGTCTACCCTATAAAGAATTTCAAGTCTATCATAAAGGATGTGGGGGGTGAATTTAGCAAAAATAAAGTAAAACCCCAAATCAAGTCGTTGAAAGACTGAGCGAGAACAATAAGGGACAATGGAGCCTGAATTACATCAAATGACCATAGAAACGATTGGTTTTAAACTTTTGTTCCTCACCTGTCTCAAACCTTCAAGGTCAAAAGTTCTTTGCAGGAAAAACGAGGTCAAAAGGTCAAGATCATCCATATCCAAGATCATTCTTTAGCAAGTTAGAAATTAAAATTTCAGAAATAAGATAAATGCCAACTTTTATACTACTATTTTTGTTTTGTATTCTAAAATCCTTATAATTCCAGAATCTAAGGCAATGGGATATAAATAAAAGTGTTTCTATTCACATAAATCCAATATAAGATTCTTTGCTTAAACTTAATACTTCCACCTAATCCATTATTAATTTGAGCAGCCCAAAAACATTAAAGTACAAAGTTAGGTAAATACAACCAATTTACTTAATGGTCCAGTGTCCTCATTGTATCTTAAAATTGACATATACTTAAAAATACAAAAGCATAGTTCCAACATATATACTGCAAAAATGGCAATTGTGTCCCTCCAATTTGTTTCTAAGTAGGCCACCCCTTCAACAGATTCAGTTACGTGCCTTTTCTTCTAAGGTTCCAAATTAAAAAAAAGTTCATTCAATCGTCTCAATTTATGTAGCACAGTTGAAATTTTGAGAGTTTTATTAAGTTTTTCTTTGATCAAATCTATGGGTTTTTTTTTGGGAAATGTAGAAGAAAAGTCATGCTATATACATCATCATCATCATTCATGTCCTAATCAAAACAACTTTGTTTACTTTTTTAAAAGTCATTGGTCTACTTAATTGTTTATACATAAAAAAAAAATGATGTTTTGTTTGGTGGGTTGTGTTGGAGTGTTCATGTGAACCTTCTTTTTGGTGGCTGCTACTTTTTCTTGGTTCTTTATGTTATTTTTTCCCTACTTAAAATAATTTGTTTGGTAGAAAGATTCATCTATGGATTATGGAGTCTAATTATATGGAAAAAATTACATTTAATAAGTTCTTTAAATTAAACGATAGGGACATAGAAAAGTTCTTTTTGTACAATATACAATAACATACTTAGTCTAATCTCCTTAGTGAATTTGAAAATGATGGTGTATACGCATCGTTATTCCTATCTCGACTCTTGAGCAAGAAAAAAATGATTTTCGATAGACTGTCGTTTCACAATAATTCCATTATAATCGGAATTTTTTTTGAGAAACTCAGAGATAAATGCAAAATAGTCCTAACAGATTCTTGGTATGTATATATATAGTCAAAACTTTTCCATAACAGTCATTTTCGATAACAATCATGTTTTTGTGAAATCAATCTTTGTCCTTTGATGTTATGTCGTATTATATGTGTTCTAATCTGTATAAAAATATTTCACTAAAGCAACAAATCTTTTTTGAAACAAATAGGCATAATAGGATAAACGTGTTCTTTAAGTTGACTTCAGCTTGTATTTACGTCCTTCAACTTTGGATTTGCACAAGTAGACACTTAAACTTGAATAAAGTTGAACAATTAGCTAGACATATGCATCCTACGTGGCGTCTTATGTGTATAAAGTCATGAAGGACATGTGTCTACTTATGCACATTCAAAGTTAGAGGGCATAAATACTAGTTGACATCAAGTTAAAAGACATGTGTAATCTATTATGTCAATCGCCAGATAAATAATGTTGTTATAAAGATGTTTTTAACAAATATACGAGAGAGGTTGTCAAAATTATGATGATGCTGGATTGATTGAAAGATAGACATATAAATCCATAATAAGATATTTTGTTATAAAAGAGTGTAATTAAAGCATATATCATGTTGAAATCATGAGTGCAAGTCATAATCCATCCACTAGTAAACTATTCAAAATTCATCTTGTCCTGGACCAGCATTTCTTAGAAAATAATTGTACAAGTAACGCGCATTTCCGTTTGTTGCCCTCGAAATTGACGGGCAACAAAAAAGAAAAGAGGATAAAGATAAATATTAATCCGAGGAATGGATGGTCTAATGTCAAAATTTAAATGGATAGAATTATTCGATACTCGATAAGATAACTGAAATGCATCAGAATATAGATACTCATTGAGCAGCATAACTTGACAACTACATTCATGCAAGTAGTAATATCATAAATTATATGAAGTATATATATATATATATATATATATATATATATATATATATATATAAT
>JAJONR010005768.1:0-60418 GCA_029582245.1 Solanum etuberosum | reverse complement strand
GAACAAGATTTAGGCGCTAATGAAGAAAATGCTGATCAAGATGGAGGCGGTAATGAACAGAATCATGATTCAGATGGTGGCACTCCAATGAACTGAATGAAGATGTAGACATTGATAGCCTAGTCGTGCTGATATTCTGCTTATACAAGATGCTATAATTCATAATTTGTCTGTTTCCATTTCTGTTAGCTATACAGTCAGTCCTAGTGAACTTTCGAAGATATGTTGAATGATCTGAAGATTACTTCAGTCAGACGCGAATTTCATCGCTGCTATAATGAGGTGTTGTTATGTATGTATAGTTACACTAGACATTTACATCTCATTTAGCCGTTATAAATAAAAATATAGCAGGGTAAATTTACAAAGATTGTACTGCTGTCATTGTTGTTATAAGTAGACTGTTGTTATAGAAAAATATAATATAATATGAAAAATCGATTCTACTAAAAATCAGACGGTTATAACGAGAGCGGGATCTGATTGTATCTGCATCAGTCAAGCTTAATAGGAATTAATTTGTATGTTCTTTTAAACAATTATTTATTATACAAAAATAGTAAAAATACTATAATTGATATACATTGTATCTTAATTTAGTGCATAGCCAAAACCAAAAAAGGAAAAAAAATAAATAAGGCCAACTACATAATTGTATTTTAGTCAAAGAAACAAAACTAAAAAGGAAAAAATATTAAGGCCATTAAAATGTGATTTGATTTTCAATAAAATGATAAATGTGATACCTAATTAGGAAGATATTGTGAAGATTCATATTTTCATCATCTTACTACATTATTCTATTTAAACTTGACATATTTTATCAAATCAATTTCTCAAAGTGAAAAAAGTAAGAACAATAAAACAAATTAATGGGAGAATTAGCATCAAACATGAATTTGGGATTGAGAATTGTGATTTTATTGATTATGATTTTTGCAACAAAAGGGGAAACTGATATACAAAGATGTCTTCATGCTTGCAAGGCAAAATGTGGTAATGATCAAGAATGTTATAGTAAGTGTGTAGATCGTTGTGTTGTTTCTATGAATGTACAAAGCCAAATTCACTATTGTAAGATTGGTTGTTTTTCTGTTAAGTGTTCTAAATTTGATGTAAATGATAAGAAAAGAGAGACTTGTTTGGAGGATTGTTCCAACAAGGTTTGTTATTTTAAAAATTAGTGATGCATTTTATTGTTGTTGAAATTAGAACATGGTGTATCTTCATTCTTTTCTTTTATAAACTTTAATTTTTCAGTATATCAAACAAACAAAAAATATTGAATCACTGCTTTATTGGATGAGATATCAAGAATATTGACATTATGATACACTCAAAAAGTTGAATATAACTTAATTATAAACTAACTAGGTAATCTCGATCAATTCAAAATCACCTCTAAACATACCCAAAATTTTAGATATGAAATTCTCTTGATATTTTGAATCTTTTGATATATAATTCGCTTGAAACGATTCATATTTATGACGATGAAGAAGGAGGAGGAGGAAAAGAATCCATGAATAGTGAAATTGGAAAGAAGAAGAATGATTGGACCAATTTTAATAATTTCAAAAAATGGGCCAATTTTTCGGTAAAGCAAAGGGCCGAATGACCACTTTACATAATTTTCCCAAGAGAGAAGTATTAAAATACTTCTAAACTTGGCGCAAATTATTAGTTTCATCCCTCCCGAATTATTGACAGCCTTAAAAACACGCTTCTACTTGACTAACTAAATTTAGATACACCCCGGATATACTCCCGATATGCAACATGACATAGCAAGTGGTCTCAAACTCTTGTAGGAGCATGGAGTTCTTAATAAAAATCGAGAGAAGTATTGAAAACACCCCCAAACTTGACCAGAATTTATTATTTAGGAGTGTATTTCACTAATGTTGCAAAATCGGGGGTGTATTTAGCTTCAATTAGTCAGGTAAAGGAGTGATTTTAAGTCTGTCAATAGTTCGGATATGAAACTAATGATTTGCGCCAAGTTTAGGGGTGTTTTTGATATTTCTCTCTTTTTCCAAACAAACTATATCAAAACAACATGTATATACTATATATACACTAATATATATTGTCAATATACTGTGATACTGGTTTTACCATACTTAATATAAAGATTTCAACACCTTCAGTTGTGCTCCACCTCTTCACAAATAGGCATTATTATACTCAGTACAATTATCATCATCTCAGTCACCATAAAAACACAAAAAACCATCTCACAACAAGAAATTAAAGTATTCTTTAGGTTACTTGTGATAGAAATTAAAGTATGGCATAATGATGTTACTTTGAAATTTAAGGGGACTAAATAAAATATATTAGCAAAATGAGATGAAGGAATTTCTACTGACAAATAAAGTTAACTATTATAGTCATTATGGAGCATAGAGTTGAGGAGGAAAATAATGTAGCAAAAGTCATTAAAAATTGCACAAAGGAAAATAAACCCTATGGTGTTTAGGGGTTGAATTTGGTTATTATGAAATTCTAAATATGTTATTTATGTAATATTGGACAAACATCGATATTTAGTGGCAATTAATTAATGATAATAGCTTAATTGTTGTTAAGTATGTTCTTTTAGAGACAATTAGTAATCTTTGTAAATGTCCCTAAAGCCTATAGCGACATTGAATCTAATGGCAATTAACTAACGCCGATAAAAGATTTAGCACTCTTTGTTAATGTGCATATTTAGTGTCGTTAAAAGTTGTTCTAGTTGCGGGGCATGCTCAGCTTATACATGGAAAGATCAAAATTCATACTTATAACTTGGATATCTATATGACTGTAGTGTATGGTCTACATATTATTGCAAACAGAAGATGCTTATGGCATAAGGTAAAAGTTTGTTTTCGATCTAAAATTGTATGTCAATTATATGTGTATCACGATAAAATATTTATATTATTAATAACTATTTTTTTATAGAGCGTATAAAGTTTAAAATAGACAAATAAAAGTGAAGAGAAGAAAAACTAACCACCATTATAAACACAAAAATTAATCGAATACTAGAAGAGAAACTAAAGAAGCTAACTCCAAAGAATTAAATGTTGAAGGGCTCACTTATAAGAATATCTTAGAAAACTCACATGCTTGGATAAGGAAATCAAACTAATTTTTGGGACACATCAATAAATATTGAAAATAATGTAACCTGTGAATTAATTAGAACCAAGATCACCTCCTTGGGACTTCTATATATATTTTAATTCACAAAAAAAAAAAAAAAAAAATTGAAATAGTTCTAATTCTCATCACCAATATTTTTGTCAATATAAGGTTGACACGTTTTCAAATTTCAACTATTAATGCGACTCATTTTCAGAGTTTTCCTCCAATAGACGGTCGATATTTTTAATTTTTTTTTTGCACGAATTGTCCTTATTTTGGGTGGAAACTTTCTGATTTGTCCTAGTGAAATCGCTATTATTTTTTTCTTTTCTCACAGATACAATCAAAACACCTGTGTAAATAAGTATTACTCCTTCCGTCTACTTTTAATTGTCATGGTTTCATTTTTTAGAGTTAAACTATAAGAACTTTGACTAACATTTTATCTTTTTTACTATGTATTTTTTCATCATATTGATATGCATAAAATTGTAGTTTATAGTACTTTTCGTATAGTTTTTGAATATCTAAATTTTTTGTTTAAATTATCAAATTAACGTAATCTAATTTAACTTTGAAAATTAGTCAAATTGACTTTTAAAAAGCGTAACATGACAAATAAAACTGGACGGAGAAAGTAAACATTTTGCAGTGAAAATTTTCAATGAGAAAATAGTGATTTTGTTTTAGTGACAACACAATTTGTGTTTATTAATGATTTTAAATGAAATTCAAATATCCTTACAACTATCAAGTATCAAATATTGCTAGTTCAAGCCTTTTAATGGTTGACGTTTGGTCTTTTTTATGTTCTCCAATTTTACTATTCAATCATGTGGTTGTCAATGTGTTGATTCTTCCAATTAGGTAAAATAATATAATAGGTGTGGTTCATAAATGAACGCTTATCATACGTATAATTATGATATTATGATCATTATCATTATTATTATCATTTTATGTATGCTCGATAAATGGTTTGATTTGAACTTAAACACTCCATGTGCCTTGCAACATGAAGAATAAGAAAGAATTCCTAGTGTTTAGATTTTGTTTTGGTTTATGTCTTCCTAAAGTTTTTCAACAAACTGCCAAACATTAATGTGGTGTATCTAATAAGTATATTTTCATCCTTAATTTGAGATTAAAAATTATTAAACATTGTTATGGATTGGTAATTAGTAAAAACTTTTGCATTCTAATTAACTCGAGATCGAAACTATCAAATGTTATGGTGGGGTGACAATTGATCAGTATATTTTAAATCTTTAATGAACAATCTTGGATTTTAATCCACTTCACAATATTTCAATGTTCTTTTTCTTGATTAGAAAGAAAACGATTAACAATACCAACAAATGAGAAATACCTGATCTTGTACAAATCGTTGCATACATCAAACTATCAACGATTAAAGGTTAAGGAACTTTCTTCATGTATTCCTTCTCATAATCAATGGAAGGACATTGATTCATACTTAATTTAAAGTGTGTTAGAATGTATGCGTCCACCATCACAGGACCAGGTCCCCCGACAGAATTATAGTGCAGAAAATAAATAGCTCAAAGTAAATCAGGCACAATGATTTTATGTGGAAACCCCCTTACTCAAGGGCGGTGAAAACCACGAGTTGTACTCACAGGATTTCAACTCAAACTCCATTTCATTCAAACGGAGAAAAGTTTCAGATTACAAACTTTTGCAACCTAGGAATTCAAACTCTTTAATCCCTTCCCCCTTACTGTAACAACTCTACTACAAAGGAAAACTAAGCAATAACTCTATTGCCCACTAAACCAACTAACTCTAGTTGATCTAGACTTCAAGAACCCAATCAAGGCTAACTCTAGCCACCAACTCCGATCTCCAAGATAAGAGCATACACGAGCAGCAACTGTGTTGCACCACACATCAACTAACTCTAGTTGACACTCCTAGGCAACTCTACCCAAGAGAACATCAAAACAATGATGTAAAGAGGCTTGACTAAAACATAGATGATTCGACTAACTAACTCTAGTTAATACGACTCAAACTAAAGACTTAGACAAGCAAATGATCTACTATCCTTTATAACTTAGGAGTAGATTTACAATATAAGCACATAAGACACAAAGCTCAAAATACAACAAAAACGCTTCAGCACTCCATCGGGTCCTTTGTTGAGTATGAGCAGTGTTCTTCCTTGAAGATGGCTTCTTCTTTTTAAGCTTATGAATTTTCAGAAATTCAAATCTTTGTTTGTCAAATCTTGAGTTTGTGTCTTGTGAGAAGAGACTATATCAAATGGACACAAACCCCTTGGGACGACACCATTGGCTGAGAGTCTGCTTCTCTAAAATGACGTGCACCAACCACATCAGAGTTGGCAGCTTTCTGACAGCTGTCTTTTCGTCTTTTCACGTATGCAGTCTTTCTGGGACTAGGTCCCTTGTAGTGTATTCTTTGATGCTTGATTCTTGAAAAGACTTGCTAGTTCCCTCTCTTTTTGAATGAATAATGTTGTTTGTTTATTGTTGTATATATATCAATCACCAACAAGAGTTTTGACCACTGAAACAAACAACCTCGTCCGCCCTTCCTATTGGTGAAGTACGTTGCACTTTTCACCAACCAACCTGACAGGACAGCTTTACAGTTGTACACCATTTTGAACCTGGACTAGAGCACTCTGCCAGGGACTGGGTCCCTGCATTTGTGAGGATCATTAAAATACCTAGAATACAACATATTCCCCCTTTTTTATGATGACGAACAAACATTCACTGAGTTTATTCATTCATTTTCCCTGTCACCAATCCCCTTCAGCTAGATTTCATTTCGATAACTGGCGTTGGTTCCCTTTTTTCATCATTCCCGAAGTTTGTTAAATCATCAAAACTTCACATCAGCAACAGAATAGCAAAGTGCATAGTTAAAGGTGAACTGACAACATTAACTTTATTATATTAGTGTGATAAGTCTCATATGAATGGTTTAATGGACGGGTAGCCTCTTTACATAGTCTTGAACAATCCTTTCCTCACGAGCTAGCTTTTGGGTTGAGTTAGATCAAAGATTATTTTCTTTACTTGATATCAGAGTCAGATTCATCCAAATTCTTGACCTTCTGAATTATAATTTTTAAGAAAACAAATTCAAATGGTTTTGAGAAATAATTTCAATCGGAAAAGGCCCAAAATAGTTAAGGTTAGCAATTGTTACAAATTTCAAACAAATTAAATTAGAGTTTGAATACGCATTCTTCATAATAAAATTAGCAAAATGAGCATAAAGTGTAACAACTAGCCAAATCTCCTTAACTAGGAGAAATAAATTATTTGAACCACTACAACTTATTATTAATTATATAGTAGACTAATTTTAGGAATCTATCATGTTTACATACATGCCTAAAGAAGATGACATTCAATGTATCATCAATAAATGTACAATAAATCTACATGTTCTTTAATTTGTACCTAAACATTCATATAATTGAATACCTTAGAGTATGAAAAGTTAAAAAGTTAATAAATTCTAGTAGAATACTAATAATACTCGATCATATGACACTTTTTAAACTTTATATAAATTTATGAAGAAATAAAGCAACACTACCTAGCTAGGACGTGCAAGAAAAGTAACACTAACAGAGCATATGAACTTAGTAAATGCCATAGCCAGAAATAACCTTTTAAAACTTGCAATTTTAACAATTAAAATATTTTAAAAAGTTCCCTCAATGGGCTCATCATGTGTAATTTATTGTGTACATTTTTTCATAGAATGTATCTAAAGACCATTTAGACATAGCCAAGGTCCAAATGAAAAACAAAAAGAAAAAAAAAAAAGCTTTACACTCACTATATATTTGCATCAAATAATACTAGCTTAGTTTACCATAGATAAGTAATAAAATTAAGGTGAAGATGTATTTATCAATATTTCAATGAGACTCTGCTTTTTACTATGTGTGTTTTTAGTGAGCTGAATCGATGGAACTAAGGTTGGAGACTGATTTTAAAGTAATTGATACTAAAATAACTTTTTTTTTCCCTTAGAATCTGTTGAAGTGTTAGACCATCTCATCTAAAAGTTTAAGATGTTAGAGAGAAAGTGTGTGATCATCTCATCTAAAAGCTTGATGTGTTAGAGAGAGCACCTTTTTATTATTTAATTATATTCTCAACACGTCCCCTCATGTGCGGTCCTGATTCTTTTTCATGGGCCAAGCACGTGGAAATTCTTTTTAATATGAGATTCGATCTCAGGATTTTTGCCTGTTCTGATACCTTGTTGAAGTGTGTCACTAATCTCATCTAAAAATTTAAATTGTTAAAGAGAATACACTTTTATTATTTATTTGTATTTTTAACGGAGTCAAATTATATTCTTAGTTGTAACACTAAATTGATTGCATTATGGATTAATTAAATTATCAGGATCAAGCTAATGATAATTGTGACTCTTAAATGGAAAATGTTATCCCTTGCAAGCAAATATTAATTTATTTGCCCTTTCACTACTTGATTTGCTATACATTAGAAGTTGGGAATTAATTTGTTAGTTTTTCTGTCTATTCAATATCCTCATACGAATTTACGGTGACTACACAAGATGAACCTTAAATAATTACAAATTAAAGATCTTTTTATTAATTTTTCTTCTTCATGAATATGATCTGAGAGAAACAACTTTTAGGTTTAGGAACATGAAAATCTACCAACTCTTTATTCTAGTCATTGATGAGTACTACTCTAAACTTTCCAAGTGACTCAATTTTACTTTTTAATATTTTATTCTTTTTTGGCAATCATGTGAGAGCCAACCTATAATTGTTGTAATTAATTGTAGGTCGACTGTGGAACAACTTTTTTTGTGCAAAAAAGCAATATTATAAGAACCCCAAATAGAAAATATAAAAAAAAAGTGACAAATTAATAAACTAGTGGAAAAAAAATGAAATCGTCAATGATGTAGTGGTACAATTGTTTAGTATATTTTTGAATAATAATTAATTTAATATTCTCAGTTACTCACACGTGAAGAGTCAGTAGAAATTGTGAAAAAATAAAAATCTACCGACAATTTAATGGGAACTAAAGTAATGGTCGCAAATAGGAGGAAGGTCAAATCCACAACACATTTTTCATGATAGAATAATACTTTGTAATTTAATTTAATTCTTCGAATTATGTTAATAGGTAATAATGTCAGGTTAGCTGATTCTTTCACGGGGTTTATCTAGTGTAATTTGTCTTTTTTATATGATTTGTATTGTCTTGTGTCCATCTGAAGGATAATGACGGTGAATTCTCTAATAAAAATGGTGCAACAGAACAAATAGTATTGTTATGCTCTAAAACCACCATGACTTTAACTAAGCAATAGAACAAATTTATATATGACAACCATCAAATTTCGTAATTGTCAATTATAGATTTACTAGCCAAGTATGGAGACATCACAACAAAATTGTTTTGCTAATTGTTACAAAAAAAAAATGAGTTTAGTGGAAGGAAAAATGGAAGAACGAATTACAAGATGGAAAATCAAATTTTTTACATCTAATAGGATGAAAATTCAAATAGTCAATCAATTATTAAGCTACTAACTTCAATATCTCAAATAATGTACTTCTTGATTTATTTATTTTTCAAATAAAACAAAAAACTTGTAAATTGACAAAAGGATAAGAGGGCCAGATTGACTGTCCAAACAAGATTTTATTTTTACAAAATAATGAAGCAAAGAGCATTTGTAAATTAATACTGATGTTATTTTAAGGAATTTTTGTTATATCCTTTGTTTATTCTAACATATATACACACGTACCCCTCATATACATATTTGTACCTTATTTTATGTTTCATTAGAACTATGAAAATTCCGATAGGTAGGGCAAATCACATGCACTTCAACTAACATTATTTGGTCCCTCCACCATTTATTGGAAGACATTATTTTACTCCTATTTGGGTCTATTCCAAGAAAATAGGTACTTCTCACCTAATATTATTTACAAAATCCGAGTTCACATGGACCGTCAAAAGGGTGTAAATGATTTTGTATGATCACTTATAAATTGAATAAAAAAAATTATGTGTAAAAATGAAAAATTCTGATAAAAAGAACGTAATGTCTTTTGTAACAACATATAGAGATTTTGGATCAACTAATTATTTGGCCTTTACATTAAAGTAGTACAGTAAATTTTTGTGTCTGGACGAAATATATCAGACCATCATATATGAGAAAATAAGATTTCTTGATTATTTACAAATTGAATAGAAGAAAATGAATTTTGAATTTTTCAATCTCGCATGTATAAAAGTGAAAATCTCTTATAAAAAAATCTATATAAAACTAAATTATATTACCAACAAAACCAATTCTCCTTATCATGTCCTCATAATTTGTGTTTTCTAATGCATTTTGACACTTTTAACTAATGCAACGATTGAAACTGAAATACAAAAATATAACTTATATCTCAATTAAAACTGAAATACAAAAATATACCTATACACAATTTATTTCTTTTTTTCTAAATCTCGCTTGTACCTCTCCATTTAATTTGTGTGATCTATAATAAGAATAGAAATAAAGAAATTATAGAGCCGTCAATACGTGTTAGGCTACGGTTGCTTGTGGGGAACAAACATATAGAAAGAGGCCAGTTGGGGTGAAAGTAGGTGTGGACTCACGTGATAAATAATGGGTGTAGACGTTGTGGGTTGCGTCTGTTTAGTAGAGGGGCCGGGGCTCTTTAAAAAGTGTCTTGTGACATTTTTTGAATTTTGAGATTTAAATTTGACAGTAAATTTTTTATATATCTTTTAATTATTTTGAATTGTCAATCATTGTGAATTATAGTATTTTTTACGTAGTTTACAAATATATAAATTTCATTTCAAAAAAATTAAATATTTCATGCGCAAATTTCTAACCAAACTTTAACTGTTTGACTCTCGAAAAATGAACAGTGCCACATAAATTGAGACACTATTATATATAAAATTAAAATTTTGGAATGTAGTAGATATTAAAAAAGAATTTATGAAAATTTTAGTTTTGCGATTGATTATAGTATAGTTATTGCGTTTATTTCGCAAATGATCATAGTATAGTTATTCTGTTTATTTACTTAAAAGGTAAACAAACAAGTGGTGATCTTGAATATAGTAGCATAGTGAAAAGGAACCGATTTGATTAAGTTTTCTTTTCTTTTTTTGTTCTGTTTGAGGTTCGATACTGTAACGATATGTTTCCGTCGTTATGGAAAAGTCAATGGGGAAAGAATTTGGGCCAAAAAAATTTTGAGTAGTGATTGGAATTCCTAGCCTAGTCCAGATTTGGATGAAATCTGAGTCAGGTGAGGTCTAGGGAAATCTGGTAATGGTTTGGAGATTTAATTATGAATTTGATCACATTAGTGGATAGCCAAGACGTTAGGGAGCCCGTACGGCTTTACGAAATCAAATTCGGGCAAGTAGAACTCCCGAAACTGATCTTAGCGTGAACGGGTAGTTGTTGAATGTCAAGGGTTGAAAGTGTGTTGTGAAATGAGAGTTTGGAACTCAAATTCCGAATTTCAGTCTCTGTGCAAGCCGCCAGGGCAGGGTTAGTTATGCCAGGCGGGGCCGCTGTGGCAGGACAGTCGCGACTTAAATCGGGTAAAAATCCCAAAATCGTTATTTTCTGCAAAACCTCATTCTTGAGAGCTAAGAGACAACCCAGGGCAAGTTCTTGACAGTTTTTCACAACTTCTAGCGCTAAAGGTAAGATTATTATTCCCCTAATCCGTCTTTCGATCCGTAGAACTTAGGTTCTTGGGTAATTATCGTTGGGGGAGGGTTTTGACCTGAAGTTAATGGTGGAAAAAACCCTAATTGAACATTAGGATCTTGAGTTTGTCCATGGATAGATAGATTGATTATTATTCGGGTAAATTAGGCCTTATTTATTGATCTTTGTGTTAATTTATTGTTTTTAGACCAAGAACAAACTGAACGAATCCGGAAAGAGAAGGCTCAAGTGTCTTAGGATGATTCAAGCTTGGTTTCGAAGTAGGTGATGGTTCGATTTCCTGTTTGTGTGATATATGTCGGTTGATTGCTTCATTGTATGCATGCATGTATGTGAATAGGGAAATGTGAACCGAATCTAATGAAATGTTTATGTATGAACAATTACATGCCATGAACCTAATACTTGATTGTATGACTATGAGTAATGTTCAGTATGGGTGTGATTGTGATTGTGGTTGTGCTGACTGGGTGTCACGTTCCGTCACATATATTGGATTGGGTGTCACGTTCTGACACATATATTGGATCAGGTGTCACGTTCCGACACATATATTGGATCGGGTGTCACGTTCCGACACATATATTGAATCGGGTGTCACGTTTCGACACATATATTGGATCGGGTGTCACGTTCCGACACATATATTGGATCGGGTGTCACGTTCCGACACATATATTGAATCGGGTGTCACGTTCCGACACATATATTGGATCGGGATTCACGTTCCGACACATATAATGGATCGGGTGTCACGTTCCGACACATATATTGGATCGGATGTCACGTTCCGACACACTAACAGTTTGGGTGTGGGTTCCATGAGAGGACCATTGTGATTGTTACATTCATGTCTATTGTCGTTGATATTGGGAACTGTATGTTGCTCTCTTGAAATGGTAACTGATCTATGTATTCTGTATATGTGTGTTGTGATTGTTTGCCTATGTTTCGCTTACTGGAGTAGCTGTGTGATCCTACCAGTACATTGTGGTTGTGTACTGATACTGCACTTGCTCGTTCTTTGTTGAGTACAGGGCATCTTCAGGCGGCTACTGATAGACCTCAGCTAGGGGATCATTGATCGAGACCGGATTCAAGGGTGAGCCAGTTCTTCCAGGCTGCCATGGGTCCTCTATTTGTTTAGTCCACTCTTTTCGGACTCAGACTATTTAGTTAGACTTATTTGTAATGCTTTAGTTTCGGGGTTGCACCCCTTTTCCTTAGACTTGTTGAATTATAGAGTTTTGGTACAATGACTTTCAGGTTCTAGGGGTTGAACTTCCGCAATAGTTGTTAGTTGTTTTGTTAACTTCCGGAGTTTATGGGAACTCCATATTTCATTAGTCATTTAAATCTGCTTCTGTATCTTTAAATGCTTAGTTTTTGGATGGTTCTCCCACCGGAGGGTTAGTGTGGGTGCCAATCACGAAGGTATAGGTCGTGACAGATACTCACGTTTGGTGATAAGAGGAAATTGCTCGGATGGTAAGCATTTTTCACTTTCGACCTTAAAATTGTGAGTTCGAGTCACTCAGAGAGCAAAATGTGGGATCCTAAGAGAGGGGTAATAAAATAATACTCGTGTGAGTTGAGAAATTTTATTTTTGTAGTAAAACTCTCCTTACGTACCAAAAGTGATTATATACCCATAGTTCGATTTTGAAATCTTTAATTAAGGATGAAAGAGTACTTGCCTTCCTTGAAAGATAATATTCCCTCCGTCCATTTTAATTGTTCAATTTGAAAGATCAAGAGATAATTTATCACTTTGTATCTATTTTATCCTTGCTATTAAATGTTAGTATTCATTTTTCAATATTTAAATAACTTATAATTAATAGAGGTGATATAGTAAAACTATCATTCTATTTATTGTTTCTTTATAAGGTATGTCAATCAAATATGAATAAGTAAGATGGACGGAGAAAGAAATTTGATAATGCTTAGACATTGTTTAAACTTGAAAGATTGTCCTTTTCCATTCTATATTTTATATATTTTTCTTGGAAGATCAATTTAAAAAACCAATCATATGTGTAAAAACCACGGTCAATTGATAACTCGAAGCAGGAGCACTGAAATCATGAGTTTCTTTTTTCATTGGAAATAGGACTGAAAGAACTACCATATGTTTGAAAAACCACGGTCAAAGCCTTTACGGATTAGTAAAGATGTTGCTTCGAAGTCAGCTCACAATTCTGTCTTTCTCGGTTCTTCAGTTTCGCACATCTGTGGTAGAAAATTCATAACTCAAAGTAGGAGTATTGAAATCATGATTTTCTTTTTCCGTTGGAAAGCTTTATGGGGTATTGCAAATGCAAAAAATTTAGATTTCATTTGTTCTTCTTACTTGATTTGAAGCTTTTGTAAAGTTAATAGTACATTTTTTACTTTGTTATCAAACGTTCAAAGTTCAAAGTAGTTAACTAGTGTCCCATACAAATTTGAGACCGTTGTTGCTTGAAAGTTGCTTGAAGTTTGAAGAATCTATAATAAAAATCTAAAAGTAACCTACTCTGTCCCGTCCTATTTCACAATAAATTTGCAAAATGTGCAACCTAACCTACTCCGTCCAAACCCATAAAAATTTAAATCTGTCTTGCTTTCATAGCTCTGAACCTGCCCTGCCCCGCCCCGCATCTGTGGCCATCAACAAGATCAATCTTAGTGTTAAATGAGAGAAGAGTAGGATTTCCATTTATTGCTTTATATATTATGGTAATAATAGTTAGGACGTACGTTGGTCTACCAATGAGGCGATAATATATAATTGTAAAATGACTCCCTTTACCCTAGATTTTTAGCATTCAAAAGTTTGGATCATAAGAGAATGTATGAGGTAAATCCTCACCACCAAAGACTTTTAACATCATTTTATTT
This sequence comes from Solanum etuberosum, assembly GCA_029582245.1. Lineage (NCBI taxonomy): Eukaryota > Viridiplantae > Streptophyta > Magnoliopsida > Solanales > Solanaceae > Solanum > Solanum etuberosum. Next base: position 46,606 of record JAJONR010005768.1, on the reverse strand, counting down.
GGGGGCATTTGGTCATAAATAAAAAATATGTTTAGCTATGAATATAAATTAAGGTTATTTTTATTTTATTTTAAGTAATATAGAGTGAAAAAAAAAAGTGAAAATAGTATTTTAGTGTTTTTCAAATTCTTGAAATTTGTGGAATTCAAATTAATTAAAATTGAATCTTAGATTTTCTGTAATTTTATGAAGAAAGATATTTTTCTTCGAAGTTCAACTTGAAAAAAAACTAATAAAAAAAAGAAATTTATGGTCAAACACAACTCTTGAAAATGGTTGGCCTCTCTTAAGTTGGCCCCTTTTTAAGAAATAATTTCCCACCGTGTTAAAAAAAATTCATTTTGAGGTTTCTACTGATTTGAATTTGTGTTGTGAAAAATTGTAATGACCTGTAAGGTTATTTTGAGAACTAATCCTCTCTTTTTCATAAAAGACTCTTTTCGTAAATTTTAAATTGGAATTTTGAATTACTCTTTTAACTAGAGCTATTTAATTAGTGGATAATTTTAAATAATTAATTTAGTTAGTGGTTAATGGGCCAAGTCCATCTATAATATAATTTAAGTTAATACCCAATATTATTTTAGATCATTCTTTTAATTTTTTTTTATTATTATAGTTGATTGTAAAAGAAAAACAAGAAAGTGGGTTTGGATCAAGAAGAAGTGGAAATTGGAATACTGTACAACGTTATTGAAATTGGAGAAATATGGGTCCAAGATTTAGTTGACAATGATAACAATCATTAAGAAGGTTAGGAGGATGAATGTGATTATGGATTAAAATATAATTTCATTACCAGAGGTTTTTTGTTCTTGTATCGATTTTCCAGTTGGATTTTTTCGTGGTTGTCACATTATGGCTCCTATCTTAACCTATTGACACATGTAAGTAAACATTATGTGTATTGTATTATATGAGCATTATTAGATTTATGATATTAGAGAAATTGAAACGTAATCCTAGACTTGAAATTTGGGAATATGAGATTTGACATGTTAATTGGCATCAAGATTAGGAACTTGACTATAGATTTGGGCGAGTTTTTATGCGTCTAGCCTAGAAATATAGTAATATGAGTGTTGTTAGTTCGAAATCTTATTGTGGTTATTTATTTGAATAGATTGTATTGATGTGGAAGTACAACGAAAGGGGAAGGCTCAAGTTTCGGAGTGAATTCTTGATTGATTGAGGCAAGTGGATTTCTAAACCCTTGTTAAGTGCATAGAATCGTGTATTTCCTTGTGGTATATGTTTGGGAGTAATGGGAATTGGTGATGGGTTGACTTGTCCATGTTGAATAATTCTAATGATGGAAAAAGGGTAATAAAAAGGTAATGTGATTAATTGTTAGTGTGTGATGTTTGAGAATGATTTGAAAGGCTTATTGCTTACTTGTTGATGTTGTATCACGATTGTATTGTTGTGAATTGTGCCTTGTTATGAAAATGGTCATCTCCTCATTATTTGTGTGAACATGTCATTTGCATTGGTTCTGAGACATGGTTTTGATAAGTGTTATGTGATAAGAGGATGTACCATTTCGAGGGACGTATCGCACGCCGCGATGGATACTATATATCGAGGGACGTATCGCACGCCGCGATGGATACTATTATTGAGGGACGTGTCGCACGCCGCGACGGCTGCATGGACAGATATATCCCCCCATGGGTCCCGGACTGAGAGACAGCGGGTGTGTATCGTTAGGTCAGACATGCATCACTATACTTGACATTGTATTTCATTGCAATGCACATCTTTATCATTGGTGAACTTGATCTCGTGTGTTGTTGATCTTGTGAGTGCCTTTCAGTAGAACTTGTGATTGATGAATATTGAGGTTGTTGTTGAGGATATGTAATTGTTAGAGTGTTATTGTTGAGCTGTGAGCTATGTAAATTGTGAACTATTAGGTTGAACTAGTTTTATGCAGGTTGTAGTTGTGGAGGTTCGGTTAGGGTGGTAAGGAATACCCGTATTATATTCCCTTAGCTTGTGTTTAGAAGTTTACTTGTTGAGTACCGTGTGGTTTGGTACTCACCCCTTGCTTCTAAATTTTTGTAGGTTACTAGCCCGGATCTTTGTGATACTCTTTCTCTTCTCTTCTTGTCTGAGGCTTCTTGTGGAGGTTGTGAGGTAGTTGTTTGTCATCTCAGCAGACCTTTTTACTCTTATTTATGATCTTGTTCTATTCTAGAAACAAGGTTATTTGAGACTTGTGTTTTTCTTTTGAATCAATTGTAATACTTTAGAGGCTTGTACATGTGACAACCAGATTTTGGGGGTATTTTTGAGTTGATTATAAAATTTCCGCATTTTATTGTAATGGTTGAGTTTTAGGCTGACTTGTCTTGGTGGGATAAGACGAGTGTCATCACGTCCATTTTTGGGTCGTGACAAAAATTTATGAAAGGAGAAATATCTATTTCATTAATTTTTATTTTTATTTTTTATTCAATATTGAGTGTCTGTTTTGATTGACGTTTTATTTGTAATTTATAAATTAAAAGTCATAAGTTAGGAATAAAAATTTATGGCGTCTGACTTATTTTAAGCATTTTAGCTTAAAACTAATTATTATAAGCACTTATTTAATTTAACCTATTACTCCAAAAATACTTTAAAATTAAAAACATTTAAAATAAGTAAATCTAAACGGAATTAAGACCCGTGGGTAAAAAAAAAAAGATGAGAAATCCTATGATTTAAATATTGAAGGATGACTTGTGAAAGATGATGAGTAGTGAGGTAAAAAAGCAAATTGCTAATTTGACCCATGCACCTATTTTTATTTTTATTTATTGCTTATAATATAAGTGTCCATTCAAGCAAAGGCATGCATACAAATTGCAAAGGTCAAACATACCATATCATTTATTTTTTAAAGAAATTAAGAAGCCATTAGGGTTCTCTTTTTCAAAAAAAAAGAAAAGAATATTGAGTTGAGCATGTATATTGATGACTTGATATCGAAATTTACGTAACGAACCGTGAATACAATTCACTCATACACAAGTTGATAATATAACTTCTTTTTTATTTTAAGTAAACTTTGTTAATTTGATTTATGTTATTAAATTATTATTTATGTTTTGTACATTCTTATACTTGATGTGTCTGATGTGATCAAGTTCCACCAATTGATTTGTATAGTCAGTTTACCATTTTACTCATATTAATTGATAGAGTCTCAAACATATTTACTAACTATATTTTTCAAAGACATTAATTTAATATTAATAAATTGAAGATATAATAGAAAAAGTAAAATTGTTCTTCCTTGATTTGTCAAAAATAACAAGTAAAAAGGAAAATCAGATCAGGAAATATTTGACAAGTAAATAGGGACGGATGGAGTATCTAATACATTTTCCAAAACATTGAATTCAATATATTCAAATTTAGATATTTGTACCTTGTCGAAATAAGGAACCATGACATATATGTTTCCCTCTATCCCTTTTGATTTGTCTAATTTTGACTTTTTACTTGTCATTTTTGACAAATCAAGAAAAAATAATATGTTTTTACCGATTATATCCTTAATTTATCTAGAAAATAATGTTTTTGAAAAAGGTAGAACCTTTTTAATGAGTAAATTGATTTTGAAATTCTATCAATTAATAGGGGTAAAATGGTAAACTCACTATGTCAATTATTATTTTTCTTAATAGGTATACCAAATAAAAAATGCACAAGTGAATAGGGACAGAGAGAGTAATATTTTGGCCAGAATGATATTTTACCTATGTTATTTTACCTTTTTAAACATTTTTACCTTTTTAACTTTAATATTTTTTAACTAAAAAATGAAAAAAAATCAGTTCATTTTAAAATAAAAAAATATTACAGATTTTTTAAATTTCTGACTAAATTCTAGTCAAATTTTCTGGTCATTTAACATTACCTTATCTCTATTATGTATTGTTTCTTAAGATATGTACCAAATTAATAATGGATAACTATTGTTTAACCGAAGAAGTATGTAATATGTGTTTTTTGGGAAAATGTGTTCATTCTAATTGTAACACCCAATTAATGATAACAAATTAATTAATTGTACAATTAAGTACACTTATTGTGGTCCCCTAATTTTTACCAAAAGGTGGAGAGTACCATTGCCATTTGCCTGGCCACTGGAAGGAAAAAACAAACTTTATGTAACTTTTGAACCTTTGAAAGATTAGTCAAGGCCCGCTAATACTTTATCTGTTTCTAATTACCTGTATACTTTTGAATTGTCACATTAATTAAGAAAATAATGATTGTTACAGTAATTTTATCATTTTATCTCTTTTAATTATAAAATGGATGAATTAAAAATTTAAGATTTTTAAAAAATTCTACCTTTTTCAAATTAATTAATTAAGGATATAATAGGTTAAAAAAATATATTATTCTTTCTTAATTTATCAAAATAAACAAGTAAAAAGAAAAAATTTAACAAGTAATTAAAGACAGAGAGAGTATTTCTTTTGACAAGATAATCAAAGAAAGTAAAAAGACAATATTTATTTTGTGTGGGATCAAGTGGTGACTTTTTAATTACTTATGTAACGTACATGATATAGACGTCACGTCTTTTTGGTGGTAAAAAGAAGCTTATAACTTAATGATAGTTAATTTCAACTAATGTCTTAACAACATACTTGATTGTGGACCTTACTTGTTACTACCTGTTTTGATGCCCTCATTCCATCCTAAAAAGGATAGCTTGAAGTACGAAATAATAAGTTTAGTGTAATTTTATAAGTGGAGTTTGAAAAAAATAAGATATTTTACTTTTATCTTTATCTACTGGTTTCTTTCAGGAGTCTTGTGATTTTTGTTCATACCTTATACAGAGGCGTATTCAGGATTTTGGAATGATGGGTGCACTATTATGAAATGGTAGATCTAATCGGTTTGACATTTAGGTTCGTATCATTGAAAACAGTTAAAATTTTAGATCGTTCAAAATTGAAATGATTAATTAATTAAAACGCCAAAAGTGCTACCAATAAGAAAGATGTTACCTAATTTTAGAAAGAAAAATAATACAAGATAGATATAAATTCAAATTTCTAGTCTCACCGAGAGGTGCACCCAATCATCATTGCATTATATGACACTTCGATTGTGGGTTTACACATTTATATTTAACAAAAAAATTAAAAATATAACACTATTATATTTGATTTCAGGAGGGGAGCATGGGTTCACGTGAACCCAGTGACCCCCTCCTGCATACGCCTCTGACCTTATATATGTATTTAAAATTTATAAATATTTGATCGTGAACTCAATCATTATTGTAAATTAATTTGAGATTATTATAGAAACTCATACATTTCAAATTTTAAATCCACCTCTGTATAGTGAGGTTGTTTTCTGATTAATCTTCGACGACTCTCCTTCTTTATCTAGGCTTGAGATCGACATTATAAGTGAGCTCACACTTAAATTTTTTATTTTAATTTTCCACCTAAAAAATTAATTTAATTATACATGAAAAATATAAAGAAAAGAAATATATCATTAGATTACTTCTTCTTTTTTCTTTTTTCCAAATTTAGACCACTAAATAAAATATGTAACAATCTTTTATTAAGAATAAATTATTAATTTCCTCCCCAATTTTTTCCTTCCTCACTCCCATGTTTTTGCAACTAATATGAATTGCTAATTTTCGTTTAATTAAGACCTATCAAAGACGAATCAAATAATAGGGCATTGAACAGAAATTCAAAGTATGACTTAGTCAATTGTTAATACACTATTATTTTTTATTTCTTCCTCCATTCATCTTTACTTATTTATTTTTATTTTTTCATTATATTAAAATAAAGTGGTAATTTTTGTTACGTCACTCTTAATTACTATATGTCATTTCACACTCTCATTCATTGAGAAATGACATATACTCCCATCCCACCGTTTCTATTTATACCATTTTAAATTTCTCGTCTCTTAAAAATTAGGTAAGTTTACTATTATACTCTTGTTTAGTATTATTTTCTTGAAGTCAAATTTTCAATAAATGAACATAAATTTATTTATTTTGCTTATTAAATTGACCCATGAACATTAATCAATCATTTAATTTTTTTTTATGTTGGTCAAATTCATACTTTTAAGGCTAATAACTCTCAAGGGTAAAATAAAATAGTGTTATTTATGTATTGGTTTTTGTGAAATGATCAGTACCCCCTCTATCCAACAATACTTGTCTACTATTGACTTTGCACACTTCTTAAGAAATTACGATAATTTTATTATATCACCATTTAACTATAATAAATATAATGTCTTGAAAAATTTAATAGGGAAATGACTATAATTAATGATAAGGGCAAATTAGGAACTAAGTGTAAAATTAGTCATTGATTTCATAAAGTGGACAAGTATTGTTGGACATCTCAAAATAATATAGTGAACAACTATTGTTGGACGAAAGGAGTATTAAGGAACATCTATTTTTAGTAAAGATGACATATAAATAGAAACAAAATGAGTAGTAGTAATTAAGAGTGATATAAAAAAAGTTACCAATTAATTTATTGTTCATTAAAAAATATGTCAAGTCAAACTTAAACAAGTAAAGATAGACCGAGAAAGTATTACATTTATAGGTGGAGGTACAAAGAAAATAATGATGGTTTCTTAATCAGTACACCCTTCGACTTATCCATGTTTTTGCTCAATTATCCTTAATTAAGCAATAGTATCTTCTTCAACTTTTAATCCACTTTTAATTGACATAGTTTCCTATTTTATAGTTAAATTATAAAAAAACTGACTAATATTTTACGGTGTATTTTTTCATCATATTGATATATAAAAAAATGCAATCTATAGTACTTTTCGTATAGTTTTTGAATATCTAATTTTTTTTTGTTTAAAATATCGAATTAATGTAATCTAATTTAACTTTAAAAATTAATCAAATTAATTTTTGACATGACAAATAAAAGTAGACAGATGGAGTACCAATTTGATATAATCTTTTAGTTGTATAAAAATACACTTCTCTACATAAGAAAGAGTGAATTTGAAAAAGAATAATTAATACCCGATCTTAATTATCTAAAATAATATTATTTATTTTGAACTAAATATAACAAATAAAAACAATATTTAAAACATCATATATTATCAACTGGAGGGAGTATATCAAAAATATATATTTTACAAATCGTTTTCTTTTGGCAAATTTAATTGAATCTACTAATTATGACGCCCAATTAATGATAATCCACTATGTAATTGTACAAATTAAGTAGGCTTAAAATTATCATATCATGTCTTCTAACTCTCACCAAAAGGTGAGAGTATCATTGCCAATAATGGAACAAAAAATTATGAAAAGAAAAACTAGAAAGAGACTCTATAGTTTATATTATTCTAGTCTTTTAAGCCTATCAAAGATTAGTCAAGATCTGTTAATGGCTGCTATTTGTTGTAAATAAGATATTGAAAGTCATAAAAGGCATTGTTTACTTTGTGTGGCATTAATTATGAACTTTTTAATTAATATAATAATATTAATACGTAGCTCGCGTCTGATTAGCTGATGGGTGAGGCAATAGCTTATCAAGGTGATGTTCCATAGCTAGTTCGAAAGGATGATCAGTAACATTGGAACTGAGACATGGTCCAAACTCCTACGGAAGGCAGTAGTGGAAAATTTTCTATAATGGGCGAAAGCCTGACGGAACAATATTGCGTGGAGGTAGAAGGTCAACGGACCATGGATCGTGTAGACTCCTTTTTCCGGAGATGAAACAATAACAATATTTGAAAAATAAACATTGTTTAACTCTGTGTCAATAACTATAATAATATAGAAAATGCAAGCGTTATTCAAAATAATCGGACATAAAGAGAATCAATTCAATGCCCTTGACAAACACCTTCATTGCAATAGACGTTAACTTTTTGGTAAAAAAGAGCTGTGGAAGATTGTTACTTAATGATTGTAAATTAACTTCAGCCAATATCTTTGATCTTTGTTACCTGTTTTGATGGCCTCATTTCATCTTCAATATCTGACTTTTTGAAAAAAAAAATCTCGTATCGTATTAAAGTTTTGATTAATTTGAATCTACATCATATATAACTTGTAAGACTTATTTAATAATAATAAAAATGCTTTCTAATAAGATTCTTTTTAATACCCACAGCTATCCGAAGTCTCTAATTAAAAATGAAGAAATCACAAGAAAACAACATTTCCGGATTAGTAAGGCTCATTTAAGAAAAAGTTAAATTGATATTTAGAAAACAAAAGTAATCTATTAAATTTGAATGAATAATTAATATCATTCTATTGAATTATTTTGTGTTTAGAACTAATAATCTGTTTGACATTGCTGTTAAGAGGTCAGAAACACTTATTCTTACACCGATCTAATTAACATAAAGTTGGTGATTGTTGATCTCCAAGAAAAAAGAACCACATGAGTATTTGTTTAATTTAACTTATAATTTGGTGTGAATTTTATATTCCAATTATATAATCTAATATGATTAAATAAAATCCCACTTAATTAATACCATTCTATTGTATTATATTGTGTTTAGAACTAAATCCACTAGATTTGTTTATTTTTACGAAGGTCTAATTAACATAAAGTTGGTGATTGTTGATCTACAAGAAAAAAGAATCACATAAGTATTTGTTTAACTTATAATTAGATGTGAATTTTATAATCCAATTATATAATCTAACTAAAATCCCACTTGATGGATTAGGAAAAAAAAGGAATATGCGATTTGGTCTTCTTAATAATATTAAAATTGCATAACTCTCCATTTTTTTTCTCTTACAATTGTTTGGAATTCATATAACAGATTTGATTTCTAGTTTGGTTAATAATATTTGATTTTCAATTAAATAAATACTTTGATAGAGATGTTCTCTCCTCTTATAATTTTTCTTCTTAATATTATATCACAAAATTAATTATTACATATGTCCATGCCAAAGACTTACTTTTAATTTGATTAGACCATATAATAAAATTTAGAGTGGGACAACTTATGAATATCTACTTCTTATGTAACGCTTAAAGTTATTGATAAATTTAAAATGTAATCTAAACACATTTGCAAACGAATTAAAATCTTAAAAATTTAAAGTTTTATAAGGAAAAGTTCCAACAACCAAAAACTAGTAGAAATTGAAATTTTGTTAATACAAATTTTTGATTAAATTCTAATCCAATATCTACTACTAAATTCTAGCAAAGAAAAATGATTAATCCCTCCATTTCAAATTACGTGACATTTTTTAAATTTCGAAATTCAAATAATTTTATTTTTACTGTTTTTTATATATCTTTTAAATATTTTAAATTATCAATTATATAATTTATAAATATGTAAAATTTCTTTTCAAAATTTAATAATTTCATGTTAGAATCAACAATCAAAACTAAATCGGGACAATGCCCAATGAGGTGTACTATTTCTTCCAAAACATTCCTAGATCCAACTATATAGGCAATAACAACAAAAGAAATACTACTTCCTTCTTTTCATTTCATGTGATATCTTTTTTTCCGTCTATAATTCTTTTTTATAACCACATAAATATTTTTTAAAAATAAATATGAAAAACATTCATAAGCTAGCACGAATTATTAATTTCATCTCAGAACTATTAATAGCTTTAAAAATACTCTTTTACTCGACTAGTTGAGCTTAAATGCACATCAAATCTTGCAACATGAGTGAAATACACCGCTAAATTCTCATCAAGTTTAGTGGTGTTTTCAATACTTCTCTGAAAATTTTATTAAGAATCTCATACTCCTACAAGAATTTGAAACCACTTGTTATATCATAACAGATTGACAATGTATCTAAGCTTAGTTATTAGTCGGGTAAAAAATCGTCAATAATTCAAGGACGAAATTAATAATTTATGCCAAATTGAAAACTATTTTCAATACTTTTTATTAATACTATATTAAAATTTAACGGTGCCACTTAAAATAAAACGGATAGTAAATAGTTGAGTTGCGTATTTAATGTGGGGTGATGGGCGGTTTAACTTGTTGGTATCAAAAGCTAAGAACACCCAAAAAGTGGACCAAACAAGAAAGACAAGTCATCATTGTTACTTCAAATAAACACACTTTTCTCTTTCTCTCACCATTTGGTCTCTCTATCTAACTTTACAAACTCTGCTGCTTCTCTTCTACCCAAAAAATCATATTTTTCTTTTTAACCAATCGCTAATTTTAGGCTTATATATGAATACCCTTTTCCCTTGTACCTGAATAAACTCATCCCGCCGGCGCTAAAAGAGTAGTAGTAGAAAAAATGACACAGCTTGAGTGTATTCTTTCTGCCGGAGAAGATGGTGACAGAACTGTTGTTGTTGGAATGAAGCTTGATGGTGCAAGTAGAGAGCTTTTAACATGGGCTCTTGTTAAAGTTGCTCAACCTGGTGATCGAGTTATTGCTCTTCATGTTTTGAACAATAATGGTAGGTATCTCTTCTTGATTTTCTAGACGTTCGGAATCCATTTTTTTTTTCAATTTTTAGATTGTTGAATTATTTTGGAAAATGAAATGATTTTTTTGGGTGTTATTTTTCTTATAATCTTGTTTGTTTTGAGCTGAAATTGGGAAACTTTGGAGTGTGTTTTTTTCGCTTTTCTGAAAACTGAATTTGGAAACCTTTTGAATCATTTTCTCTGAATTTGTTCTGGGAAATGTTTTCCAATGAAATTGAGATTAGTTTTTCCTTTTCAAAATTGAAACTCGAAACTATTGTCGAGATGTTTTTGCTTCTGTTTGAAAGGAATTAGTATATGTTTTTTGGGATTGTTTTCTCTGTTTCTGAAAGAAAATTATGAGTTTTGGTACATTCCCCCTTTCCCAATCCCGGTGAAATTTGTCGTCTTTTGATGTGAATGAAATTTTTGTCGTCTTCTGAGTTGCCCAATATAGAACTTTTTTTCTCTACTTGTTTTCCATTTTCATTTCTGTGCTTGTGAGGATTTTGATTCTTTGGGTGAAATGAATATCGTTTTCTGGTACAGAAATTGTAGATCGTGATGGGAAATCCTCACTGTTGTCGTTGGTGAAAGCATTTGATTCAGTTCTTGCAGTTTACGAAGGCTTCTGTAATCTCAAGCAGGTAAAAAGAAGCTCTCAATTTCAGCATTTTTTTTCAGAATGATAAGTTTTATTTTGGCGGTGGGGTGGGGTTGAATTGGATTATGACATTGTTGGTGGATGGAAATATTGAAGCATTAATTTTTTGGTCCTTTTATGTCATAAATAAGGACAAGAAAGATGATCTTATGGGCGTCATGAAGTGTTTTTGTTAGTTTGCTTCATATGGTTGATGTCTTGCTGGATCGAAAGTTTGATATTTTTTTGGTACCATTGCAGGTGGATCTTAAGTTAAAGATCTGTAGAGGTACATCAATTCGAAAAATTATTGTTCGTGAGGCGAATGCTTACTTAGCAACAGATGTTATAGTCGGTACTGCTAATCATACTATACGATCATCAGCTTCAGTTGCAAAGTACTGTGCTAGAAAGTTGCCAAAAGATTGTTCGGTATTGGCTGTTAATAATGGAAAGGTTGTTTTCCAAAGGGAGGGTTCGTTAGCATCGTATGCCAGTTCAAAAGGTTGGCATTGCATTTGTTTTTTTTGGTTGATTGAGCAGGATTTGTAATTCATCGTAACTGACTTGTTATCTTTTTGTGCTGACTGCTTCATGTATGTAGAACTTGTGCATCACCATGGGAATCGTTTGCTTAGTGTAATTCAGCGGACGCTGACTAAGAACTCTAAAGTATTAAATGACAGCACTGGGCTGAGGCCAACAAATTCCTGCAGGGAAGGTGGTTATCAGACTCTGGGTGAGGCATTACTGAAAGCTGCTTCTGCATCAGCAGAGAATTCCCTTAGACAGAACTGTTCAGTTTGTTCACCCAACTGTCTGTTGCCTGATAATTCTTGCACCCAAACACACGAAGAGCCTTCAGACAATAATCATGATGATAATTCAATGGCGATAGTACCTGTGCAAAGCCAGGAGTCAGGATCTAGTTCGATTACATTGCTAATAACGGATTTGCCTGAAGTGAGGCCTGGTTGGCCATTGCTTCACCGAGCCATTTTATCAAATCGACAAACTGCAGACACTTCGTCAATAAGAAAACTCTCTGTTGTTCAGTGGGCATTGTGTCTACCGACTAGACATCTTTTGTGCATTGAGGATGCAGACAGGAGAGATCTACACTCTGCTGATGATGAAAGTCGAGCTCCTGCACTAGATGAAAAAAGTGGTGCAATTGTTCCTGTCAATCACGAGACAACGTCCTCGAAATCTTCTCCAGAAAATTCTCCAAGAGCCTTACCAAGAGAACTGGATGGACTTCATGAGAAGTACTCTGCAACGTGTAGGTTGTTTAAATTCCAGGAACTTTTCTTGGCAACCTTGAACTTTTCCTCAGGTTTGTGCTTTTCTCAGTTGTAGATTCACAAAAATCCTCAAAGTGCATGTTTTATAGTTGTCTCACAGTCATTTTCGTGATTGCAGAGAGCATTATTGGTAAAGGAGGAAGTAGTCAGGTTTTCAAAGGCTGTCTTCCTGATGGCAAAGAACTTGCTGTGAAGATCTTAAAGCAATCCGAAGATGCAGTGCGAGAGTTTGTTTTGGAAATTGAGATTATTACTGCTTTGAGTCACAAAAACATAATCTCCCTATTTGGATTCTGTTTTGAGGACAACCGCCTTCTCCTTGTATATGATTTTCTATCTAGGGGAAGCCTTGAAGAGAACCTACATGGTATGCTAATAACATTTTCCTAAATTTTGTCCCTTTCCCAGTCAAAATTACTGCTATATCGTCCTATACTTTGCGTTTTTAGAGGCAAAACATTGTCTAGAAGTGGAATTAGAGTTATGAACAAATATAGAAATTTTTCGTTCTTCAATCTTTTTGACTCAGGAGGTTGTTCATTTAGGTAATAATAAGAATCCACTCACGTTTGGGTGGAAAGAGAGATACAAAGTCGCTGTTGGTGTTGCCGAGGCACTAGAATATCTTCATGGCAGAGATGATCAACCAGTGATCCACCGTGATGTAAAATCGTCAAATATACTACTGTGTGATGATTTTGAGCCTCAGGTAATGCTCTTTTACTCTTTTGCTGCTTATTTCCAGTCTTTTTTGGGATAAAGATTGCTACGATGTAGCTAGCAGTTTAATTGGCCTTTTCCTTTTTCAGCTCTCTGATTTTGGACTTGCTAAATGGGCAACAACAACCTCATCTCATATTACATGCACTGATGTAGCTGGAACCTTCGGGTATGTAACTTCTTTAGCTCTCTAGTCCTGTTCAAACTTGGTGAAAGAGTATATAATTTGTTTTGTAGGATTTTTGATGAAAACTAAATCCTTACCTGTAAGTTCTTATCATATAAAACAATGTGGACTTGTTCAAAGAGAAATTGAATAGAAAATATCTGATGTGTTATTCCCTTTAATGAATTTTTCTGGTAAAATGTGCTTTGCTGCAGTTACTTGGCTCCGGAATATTTCATGTATGGAAAGGTTAATGACAAGATTGATGTCTATGCATTTGGAGTAGTACTTCTTGAGCTTATTTCAGGAAGAAAGCCCATAAGTAGCAATTGTCCGAAGGGCCAAGAGAGCCTGGTTATTTGGGTATGTCCTGTGTATTCATCTCCTTAATTAGCTTGTAACTAAGTCGGTTTTGCATCAGAAATTACAACATCAAGTATCCGAATTTGCAGGCAAAGCCAATTCTAACTAGTGGGAAGTATGCCCAATTACTAGACCCACAGTTGAGTTCTGATTATGATTGTGAACTAGTAGAAAGGATGGTGCTTGCTGCTGATCTTTGTATCAGACGTGCTCCACGAGCTCGACCACAAATGAGCATTGTAAGTCATATCCCCTAGGCACATGTGTTTGATGAATCCTTTTAGCTTCTTACTGAAATTAGCAATAATCAAGCGTGAAGCATTGAAGTTGAGGCACTTGTCATGATGCAGTGTTGTTCAACTCCCCTGGTCTCGTCAATTTAGTCTTTATAATTAACACCGAGTTCAAGTTTCTTGAAATTCCTTTAATATTTAAGGACCATGCTTCTTTACTCTTTGTGATTTTCCACGTGCAAAAATATTTGTATGTTTTGTTAAGTTGCCTTGTCCTTGGCTAGATATAGAAGTCTCTTAGTGTTTACACTCCCGTCATTTGCAGGTTTCAAAGCTGCTCAAAGGCGATGATGAAACAACCAAGTGGGCAAGGTTACAAGTCAATAGTTCAGAAGGATCCGACACAAAACTACCAATAAATGGCATGGAAGGAGCCGATATGTTGGAAGATGACACCTTTTCACATTCTAATCTCCGGTCACACCTTAACCTTGCATTGCTTGGTGTTGAAGAGGATTCTCTCTCAATAAGCAGCATCGAGCACAATGTCTCGTTAGAGGACTATTTACGAGGGAGGTGGAGCCGATCATCAAGCTTTGACTAACCAATCCAATTTTCATCATACTCGTTCCCGTTTATGATTCTTGTGTATAGTGTCTCTTACATTTTTACTCATCGCCTTCAACTCGAAGGTCGGTCGGGGTTATTTGGTGGGGTTTTTGGATGAGAGGTTGTTATGGTGGTGCCCTCCTCCTCCCCTTTTAGTGATTAACTAGATAGCATTTTGATGTGCAAGTTTTTGTGATAGAAGAGGTCACTTCTTTTCTCAATCAGAAAATCAAGAACTCATGACCCTTTACTGAAAGTGTATATGTTGTATTCAATAAACTTGTCAAATTGAGAATTATAGTAATGTAATTCCCTTGAATTTCTCAACAAAAAACTTATGATATTTTTCAGTACTTTTAATTTCCTTTCTTGGTGGAGGTCATTATCATGTTAAATTTCCTCACATGTTTTGTCATTTTTATGTCTGCTTCAGATGATGAAAGATGTCATGTACTGCAAGATCAAAATAATATATGAATAGATTAAAATGCTACCTTCAACATAAACCACAGAGTTCTATACTGATGAAAAGTGAAGTTGTACACCAATAAAAAACCCAAGGGACCACCAGGGTTGTGGTACAGTGGTGAAAATGTTTTATTTGGATTTAAGCACGGGATATGGAGAAAATCCTAATGGAAGCGCTACCCCGAATGGACCTTGCTGTGAACATTCAAATTTAGTCGGGATTCCAACGTAGATTCCGAACACTAGACAAGAAGAAAACAAAAAACCAAAGGGACCACTTAATTTTCCACTAATGCTCTCAAGCCATTGTCACCGACACTTGGGTTTTAATTTCCTCCATACATTCCTTGTATTATTTTGGCAAAAGGGTTCTTCCGTCACCAAAAGTGTCCCACATAAACGCACAATAACTTCGATATACTTTTGAAAATTGTGATCTACAATACGTTATAGATATTTTCGTGACTATAAATCATTTTATTAAGAGTAAAATAAATATTTTAAAGATAAATTATTAGCAAGTATAATTTTTTATTTTTTATTAGAATCGACTAAAAAGAAGTGTAGTATAAATTGGAAGAGAGGCAAAACAAATTTGGTTTCACCTTGTCTCTATTTAGATTGAAAAGTATTTGCACAAAGAAGAAGAAAAATAGTTAAGATGCCGACGGTATTTTTGGCATTGGAAAAATATGTCCACCGCCTTTTTTGCACCAATATTTCTTTTCACTTTTTGAGTCTGTGCAAAGTTGACAAATATTTATTTATAACCTTTTAAAATTATATAAAATTTAAAATTAAAGGGATTTATTTTCCATTTTAAAACGTGAAGAGGATAAAGGGGGTTTAGTGGAATTTACTCTTTTATTAAATTGTTGAAATCTTATTTAATTTTTATGGGCAAGATAACAGGGATCATAGATAAGTATTGGAATTGGTTAGTTGTTTGGTTAATTGAAGTTAGTTAGCAATGATTTAGCTTAGCAGATTAATTAATTAGTATGTTAACCAGTTAGTTAGTCTGTTAGCCAATAGGCATGTAAAGGTAGTTAGTAGATGAGTTGTATATATACACGAGAATAGTGACTCAGTTTGTGTGAATGAAATCTTTTCTTCTTCTTCTCCATTAATCTTGTGTAGAATTGAACAATAAGATATAGCAAGAAGACTGTAATACTACGTTCCTAAATAATTTCTAGCGATTTGTTCGGTCACTCCTTCTTTTCTTGTTTGCTATGACTTGAGAGTTAATCGCACGAGAGAGTAAGTAAGAGATTGAAAAGAGGATCATTGAACCTCACTCTCGGTAATTAATTAGCGATACTAGCTTAATTATAGCTAAATATGTAATTTTAGCGGTAATTAGCCATCTTTATAAGTGTCCCTAAAGCCTATATATCGACATTGGATCTAATGACAATTAACTAATGCCGGTAAAAACTTTAACACTCTTTATGAACGTATATATTTATTTCCGCTAAAAATTGTGTTTGTTGTAGTGAATTTTTAGTGTAGTTTATTTTCTTAAGCAGAAAAAGTATTGATTTGCTCAGGTAAGTCTTCATAATTTAATTAATTAAGGTCAAGTAGCATTGTAAAAATAAGTAAATCATATTAATCATTAAATTATAATTAGGCCAAGAACCCAAAACAAGGGTAACTTATATTTGGTTCAAATGTTGCTGCTTTCACTTGTCCTAAAGTAGGCATGAGCAATGGGTCGGTCTTTCTCCCCTTACTCTTTAATATCATGTAATTCGTATGTTGCATAGTTATATATTTAGATTCCCCTATTCTATCCTGAGTTATCTCGAGACTCACCTCGCCTATATTTAGTTTAGCTATGTTTTGGTCAAGATTTATTTTGGATTAACGCGATTTGATTAAAGTTTGGTTGAACTAGCTTGATTCAGTTTGGTTGACTCGCTTTAGTCACCTAATGATTGATTTAAAAATTAAAATTATCTATTAAGCTTAATCAAGTTATTAATAGTTCAATTTAATGATTATTAATTATTATGATAAATTGACAAATTTTGTACTTCTGTAATTACGTAATTATTATTTTTATACACATTGTCATTTAAGACTATTTAATGGGTAGTATAAAATGTAATTAAAATTTCAATCTTTTTAATGAAATTTAATACTATGCAATTTGTTTTGTATTATTGTTGCTTTATCTTTCTTCTTTTTTAAAAAATAAATAAATTACTTTGGCAGTTCTATTCGATATTCAATATTAAGTTAATCTTATTTAAACTGAGAATATATATAATTCAAGCGCATTTGAATATTATTACCAATTCAAAATGCTTATATTTTTTCTTAATCATCCAATTTATTATAAATTTAAGTTTTTCTAATAACATAGCACTACACGGACTTAAACATTATAGGAATGTAGATTTGGGGTCGGTGTTTATTAGAAAAATGATACAGTTAAATCCATATGATCGAGGCCAAGGATCTCAAACGAATAGAGTAAGAGATGAACGAACAAAAGGAAACTTATCATTCTATAAAACAAAAGGTTAGATGAATGTTTTAATGTGATAGATGCACAATCAATGGACTTATATTTAGATTAACAAGGTCAATTTATAATATCAAATCCAGAATATCGAAGGACCCTAACTTCGACATGTTTAATGGACAAACAAGAAGTGTATTTATATATATCATGTGAACATTAATTAAAATATTTACGAGAGAACTCGTAATTAATATGATATACTAATTGTTATGTTGCGTTTTTCGAAAGTCAATTTGACTAATTTTTAAAGTTAAATTAGATTATATTAATTTGATATTTTAAACAAAAAATTTAAATATTCAAAAACTATACGAAAAGTACTATAAATTTATATTTATATATTAATATGATGAAAAAATACATTGGACGGAGGTGGTATATGATAGAGAGTTGAAGAGGCAACTATGGAAAGTGGAATAATTAAAAGCCAAGATACAATCCATACTAACAAACCAAAAACATTAGATACCTTTTTGTCTTCTCTATAAGACTAAAGGAACAATTATTATTTAAACTATAGTATATTTTTTTAATTTTTTTTTAACTAATACATAAATATGAGTATAGTATAAAAATATGTTGACTATGTCAATATATTGGAATTGATTGATAGCAAGAAAAAGATTTGTAATTAAGCCGGCCGTCTGCTATTAATTTAATTACTTATATAATTAGTTTAATTGATTTCTCTAATCTTAGCTTTCTAACTCTGTCTCTAAAATTCTGGTTGTAGATTTTGAAGAATTGACTTAATGATCTAAAAACAAAAGATTGATATATCTGATGCGTATAAATCTTCTGATGAAATCCAGCTATATATCTCTCACAAGCAATATATCTTACGTCCATACTGTAGCAGGTAATATATCTTATTTTCTAATATCATATTTTTAAGGAGGTATAGCTATCTTTGCCCGACGGGTGTCGAGTGACACCTTTTTGACAGAAATTTATAATGGATAGATAGGTCAATTACTTTTAGTTTCATCAGTGTTGACATATCTTGACATAAGCTAAAGATTCATCAAGGTATAGTAAAACTTTCTTAAGGTCGCGTGTTCGATCCTAGCTAGGGATTGTGTTATACATACTATGTTTTTGAACTTGACGATAAAGGGTTTTGGAGTTTCCAAATTAATTGTCATATTGTAATTAGTTCTTTCCAAATATACAATCAAAAACTTACATGTTTGCTGAATATTATACTAAAACAAAATACTAGTAGGCTTAATAATTTTATACTTGTAGTTTTCATTTTTCAGTGTTAATATGTAGTATTGTTTAGCTTTTCTGAATTCTCATGTTTCTGATATTGTCACATTTGATTTTGCTTGAAGTATCTTGATCGCGTTCTATTGAATTTGAATCCTACAATTGTGATTATACATTTGATTGGCGCGTGAAAAAATGGCTGGAAATTATAGATTTGAAATGGATCAGGAAGATATAGTTAGGTCCTTGATCACTTCTGTAGGAAGTTTCATTCAAGATAGGCTGATTGACAAGGAACAAAGAACGTCGCATAAAGAACAATGTGCTGAGAGGTTAGCAGCTGAAGATGGAAGCTCAGATAAAGATACAGAAGTTCGATACTCTGATCAAGCAGTTTTAGCTAATTTGGACTGGGGAATTGATGCACTTGAAGAGGCAATCAACACATCAAACATTGAAACTAAGATGGCTAGACTAGATTACGCGGAAAAAATGTTGCAAGTGTGTGCTATGTTGGATTCTAGCCAGAAAACTGCAGGGGTGCCTAATTTCTATCTATCTGCTTGGGCACATTTAAACCTTTCTTACTTATGGAAGTTGAGAAACAACGTTAACAATACGGTACTTCATATCCTGGAGATGTTTATTATTGATCCTTTCTTCTCGCGGATAGATTTTGCACCTGAGCTTTGGAAATGTTTGTTTCTTCCACACATGAGCTCAATTGTAGGGTGGTACTCCGAGGAGAGACATCGGATAGTGATGGATGTCATTCCTGATTCCAGTGACTTGTCTTTCACTATGGATTTTGATCATGATTTTAACGAGTCTTTGATATTCTCTGTAAGGCCTGATCAAGCCGAGAAAATGCAGAAACTCGAGCAGCTTTATGGGCAATCATTGGATGACAATACAAGGCTTTATGCAAAATACTACAAGGACTGCATAAACTATGATTCTGCAACTTCAAAGAAGGCAATTCCTCTGTTGCCTATCGCAGAGCCACCGATGACTCCACTGCATGAAGTACGCCGGTCAATTCCTGATTATGTCAAATTTGGCCCAATCTTGCCTAAGAGTGCCGGGTTTACACCTATTCTGAGAGTGAAGGAGAATGCAAAGGGCGAGACAAGGTAAGGTTCATTAACTAGGAGTTACTGGATATTTGTTATGGCTTATGAGAACTCTATAAAGAGAATGCATCATTTGTCTCTCTACTCCTTTGGATTTTAGCAGATTGAATATGACTTCTTCATCGTCCGATAATCAGGAGGACTCCACAACTTGGGATCCAGTAGTTAGTTTTTTCGCCTTTATCTTTGCTACATCTTGTTACATTATGAACTAGTGATAATTTGCGGTATTGAGTTTATTCAAGTTAATGTATTGCTCTTTCTTGTCATACTCAGAAAGGAATTCCCGGAGAGGATGAAGAAGATTATGAACCTGAGCCTCATGTACACGTTGCATCAAATAAAAGGAATCAAGAAAACAGTTCATCCTATGTAAAAGCCAGGTCGAAAGTCGAGCAAATTAATATAAACCAAAAGCAATCTCCCAAGGCCTTCCCTTCAATGGACTCCCCCAAAGTGGAGTCCCCTAAAACTCCTTATTCACAAGAGCCTTCA
The DNA here is from genome assembly GCA_029582245.1 of Solanum etuberosum. Classification (NCBI taxonomy): domain Eukaryota; kingdom Viridiplantae; phylum Streptophyta; class Magnoliopsida; order Solanales; family Solanaceae; genus Solanum; species Solanum etuberosum. The sequence goes on along the minus strand of JAJONR010005768.1, from coordinate 26,237 downwards.
CCAAAAAAATCAGACACCCCCTCGAGGAAAGGTGTACCTGTGTTACGTCTCTTGTCTGGACGTGTTAAGGACTCCTCCATGTCTAATTCTTTGCATTTATCCCAAGAGTTAAAAATTAACTCTGCAGACTCAGATGAAGAAAGGACAGTATGTTTCATATCCTTACTTAAATGATTTTTTCCTATCAATGGTTCCGAGACTTGCTATGATAGTTGCTTACACATGCAGGTGCAGCATGAAACTGTGGGGAAAAGAAATGATCGAAGGCGGAGCCTTAGTCAATCCTTAGAAAAAGGGTATGTCTGTACAAGTCATTTCTAGTTTCTGATATAGAAGGTGATCGAATTTTTATAAATCTCTTCAAACAATGACAGCTCTCCGAATAATAGTGATGAAGGAAGTCTCAGCTGCATTTCTCTCCCATTGTCAGAGAAGTCGACTGCTCCATCAAGGCCACCAAAAGATTTTGTCTGTCCAATAACTGGACAGATATTCAATGATCCCGTCACCCTTGAAACCGGTCAAACATACGAAGGGAAAGCCATCCAGGAATGGATAAAAAGAGGTAATACAACATGCCCCATTACTAGGCAGTCTTTATCTGCAGCTACTCTTCCTAAAACCAATTATGTCCTAAAGAGACTGATAACCTCTTGGAGGGAACAGCACCCTGATCTAGCTCAAGAGTTTTCGTACTCTCAAACACCACGAAGTTATTTAAACATTCCGTCTTCAAGAGAGAGATCATCTGAGTCTACTCCATCTCCGACATTTAATCATCCCAATCATCGGAGGATAGAGGAAATCGTGGAACAAAGATCACGAAGATTTATGCAAGCAGCTGTATCAATGTCACCTACTAGTGTAATTTCTCAAGCAGCAACTGAAGCAATTATCAATGGCTTAAAACCTCATGTTTCATGTCTGTGCACTTCAGAGGACTTACAAGAATGTGAAGAAGCCATATTGACTATAGCAAAGATATGGAATGACTCGAAACTTGAATCTCAAGGAGTTCACTCTTATTTATCAGCACCAACAATAGTGAACGGATTTGTAGAGGTATTATCAGCTTCCCTAAAGAGAGAAGTTTTGAAGACGACAATTTATATCTTGTCCGAGCTACTGTATGCAGAGGATAGCCTTGGCGAGATCCTCACAAGTGTGGACTCGGATTTTGAGTGCCTTGCTACTTTACTGAAAGACGGTCTTCCTGAAGCAGCAGTACTTATCTACCTACTCAGGCCATCATTCTCACAACTTTCAGCTCATAATTTTGTACCCTCTCTTACTCGGATCATATCAAACAGAAATGAGGATTCTAGTGATTTTCAGTTCACAGTAGGACCAAAGGAAGCTGCTGTTGTGTTGCTTGCACAAATTATAACCGGAGGAGGTGAGAGTGACCGATCGTTCAATGCTATGCAGATTATATCAGGAAATGGTATTCCTGCCTTGTTAAAGTGCCTAGAACATGAAAATGGAAGAGAGTCCATTGTATGCATACTTTTATTCTGTATTCGGGCTGATAAGAGTTGCAGAAATACAATAGCTAGTAGAATTGAGTTATCTCCTGTTCTTGAGTTAATTCACACAGGAAGCGATAGCGTGAAGGCAACATGCATAGAACTTCTTTATGAGTTAGTTTTGTTAAGCAGGTATTCAAAACAAACATGACTCTATTCTTTCAAATTTTAGTTTATAAAAATCACCTTTGACTTGCTTATAATACTCCCTTCTTTTTCAATTTGAGTGTCTTACTGTCCTTTAAAACAACAAGATTCAAATAACATTTTGATATATTTCACACATCTTTAGTTTAAGACCACAAGATACTAACATCTTCCTTATTTTCTTTAACTCCGGATCTAGTCTCAAACTAGGACACTAAAATTGAAACAGAGGGAGTACATGCTTATCTGGTTTTCGAAAGTGAATTTTAAATATTGTATCCTAAAGTGATCCCACTAGATTTGGACTCATGAAATATGCTTGTTCTTTTTACTGTATTTCAGGAGAACATTGTGCAACCAGATTCTGCAGATAATTAAGGATGAGGGAGCATTTAGTACAATGCACACTCTTCTTGTCTGTCTACAGATGGCTTCAATGGAGCAGAAATCTACCATTGCTCCTCTTCTTCTGCAGCTTGACCTTCTGGTTGAGCCACGGAAAATGAGCATATACCGTGAAGAATCAATAGAAGCATTGATTGAAGCACTTCACGAAAAGGACTTTCCTGCATCTCAGCTCAGGGCTCTCGATGCCTTGTTATCTCTTTCAGGGCATCTGACTAACTCTGGTAAGTCCTTTCTTGAAGCCCGGCTACTCAAGACTGCAGGATTTAATCAGCGGTATAATGCTACGATAAAAGAAGAGAAACAAAGAGCAGGTGAAAATGACATCACAAATACAATGGTATGAAGTTCTTCAGCCATTTGGCTTGTTATTATGCAATTTGTGCAAGTAGTAATCTTAACTGAACATATGGTATATAGGAAGAGGAAGAAAAAGCACTGAGTTCTTGGGAAAATAGAATGGCTTTTGTTCTTTGCAATCATGAAAAAGGATTAATATTCAAAGCTTTAGAGGAATGCCTTACAAGCACCTCCATGGAGATAGCAAAATCTTCCTTTATTGTAGCAACATGGCTTATTCACATGCTCTATAGTTTTCCCGATACTGGAATTAGAGATATTGCTCGTAAGTCGTTGCTTGAGCAATTTATACAGATGCTGCAGTCAACGAAGAACCTCGAGGAAAAGATCTTGGCAGCTCTTGCTTTGAGAGGTTTTATTACTGATTTAGGTAAGGCTGGATTGACTACTTAGCAAGTACATAAACAGGATTTTATGATCTTTCTCATAACTGGTGGTTGGTCTTTATGTTATAAGGTGCACTTAGCGAACTGGGAATATACGCGAAATGTTTATGCAGAAACTTGAGGAAACTTAAAAAGTACTCAACAGTAGTCAGTGATATAATGAAAACCTTGATGAACTTGCCATGCATTGATGCTGTAAGTGACTTCTATGCTAATAAGTACTTAATTAATAGTTATGCATCTTTTACATGTTCTAATAGTTAGAACTGCAGGCAGAACTATGGTGTTATTCTGAATGTCCTGAGATGGATGTTTCGATGAATGGAGAAGTTCTTTGTCTGCTCCACATAAGAGGTCGGCTAATTAGTAGTCATTCCGATGGAACCATTAAGGTAAGATCCTTCCTAGTAAGCATCCAAAGTTCCTTTTCATCTTCTGCTACATTTCTCCAACATGTATATCTTTCTTTGTTCAGGTATGGGAAACTGAAAAAAGAAATCCTCGGTTAATTCATGAAACTCGTGAACACTCAAAGGCGGTTACAAGCCTTTACGTGTCATCTTCATGTGATAAACTGTATAGTGGTTCATTGGACAGAACAATCCGGGTAAGCTCTCCTTCTAGCAACAAGTGCTGTTTAAGTCTAATCTGTATCATACAAAGTAGAAGAGGAAGTGACTAAGAAATGCTTAATTCTTAAAACATAGCCTTGTAATCTCTTAAACGAAGCACCAGAGTTCAACTAAGGATTTTAACAGTACAATGCTGAGCAAACCTTTTGCAGTGATCGATCCCTAAGAACATGTTATTCTCGGTATGCTGAATACTAAAAGGCTTCATTATCGTTACAAAATCTTGTAGGTTTGGGCTATAAATCAAGAGGAAATCCACTGTCTTCAAGTTCATGATGTGAAAGAGCCGGTGCTTGAGTTGATAGCTAACACTCATTTTGCATGCTTCGCATCTCAAGCAACAGGAGTCAAGGTCAGCAGCCTGGATTTCTTTTAACATGAGTTTCTCTTGTCACGCGAGACTTGTTAATCTAAGACAACCATAAATGTTTATTCAGTAAACTAAACCTCGAGTTACTAGTGGAAATGACTCACCAAACCTCAAATTTGACAGGTATATAATTGGTCAGGGATTCCCAAGCATGTAAACTTCCAAAAATATGTCAAATGCCTTGCCATTATGGGTGATAAGCTTTATTGTGGATGCACAGGTTATAGTATCCAGGTACTCCTTTCATTTCAATTTGTCTATCTTACTTTCAATATTAAAAGGCATTTTGGTGCATTCTACATATCTTTAGTCTACGACAACAAGATCAAAAAGTCTTCTTGACTTTCTTGTAGTCCGTGTCAAGTCAAAACCAGATAATACTTTGTGCATTTCAGGGGTAGGTTATATAGGAACAAGAAGGGAATTTTTTTTCCCTACATTCTTCTATTGATGTCACATTCTTGATTTGAGACAAATGACATGACACTGAAAACCAAATATTTTCAGTTTTAGATATTAAAATTTTGATAAGCAAAGTAAACACATGACAGGAAGTTGATTTGAGCACTCAAACATCAACAACATTTTATGCTGGTGCCAAGAAGTTGTTGGGAAAACAGAATATCTATTCCCTCCAAGTTCAAAAGAACGTTGTATTCGCTGGTGGTTCATTAGTTGATGGAATATCCGGAAAGGTAATACACATTTTCTCATTGATTACAAGTTTAGTCACAAAAAAACATTTGATCACGATAACATGAATTGTCAATTTCAATAAACGTGCTCGTGAAGGTGTTTACTCTCCCTAGCAAGGCAGTCATTGGAACACTTTCAACCAGTTCAGACATCCAACGACTAGCAGTAAACAACGATTTGATATTTTCCGCGACAAAATCAGGCAACATAGAGATATGGCTGCAAGAAAGAGTTACAAAGATGACTTGTATTAAGATGAAAAGTGGTGGACAGAGTAAAATAACATCTTTAGCTGTGGATAAAGATGGAGAAATGATATTTGCTGGTTCTATTGATGGAAAAATTCAGGTTAAATGCATATATATTATGTTTTTAGATATGTTGATCACATTAATTACAAGTTTATTCCTAGTGATTCAATCTTTTATGATGATTGCAGGTTTGGCGTTTGGATTAAAAAAAGGAAAAATTGCTTGGAATTGGAAATGTGACAATTTTTTAATACCTTATCTTACATTTTTAATATTCTATGTGATATTTCCTGAACCACAATGTAACTTTCAAATATTCTACTAAAAATGTACTAGCAGTGTAAAGAAAATTATTTTTGTTTTACTTTCTTTAAGCTTTGATATTTTTGAGAGAAATACGTTTGATAATGTGAAAAATTGAGTGTCAGGGATGTGTATCGGTCGGTCCGGTTCGGTTTTATGTTTATCGTTTTCAGTATTTAAATACGCTAAATCAATAACAAACCAATAAAATATCTTTTTATAAGTTTTTTGTCATTAACAATTCGGTTTTTGGTGTACCCAATACATGACTTCTCACTTCTTTTAACAATTTGACGCGATACAATGAAACAAACAAATTAGTTGTAAATGCATTGATATAGTGAAATAAAAAATATAATGAGAAATTGCATCAATAAGAGTAGATATAGTACGAAGGCTACAATTACATATTACAGTCAAAACATTATATGAAATTTCTGGTGTGAAGTAAAAGTACTGTGATGTGTGAAGTGTGTAGACTATAGTGTAGAGTACTGATATAGTGTCTAGTTATGTCAAATTATTAATATATAATATTTATGAAGGAAAAGTAGTAAATTACTATCGTCTTAATGGGTTATTGGGTAACCCAATACTAAAAACTAATACCAAATCGATAAGGAAAAATTACGTGGTTAAGCAAACATATATTAGTTAATAGTCATCATAGATATAGTTTTAGTTAATTACCACTCGCGACCAACATTCAGTGATAATTACGTGGGCTGGAGTTTCGAGTTCGTATAATTCGCATGTTTGTATAATTCGGAATTCGTATCATATAATTTGTATAACTTTTGTATAATGTAATTTTGTATAATATAATTTGTATAACTGTTTAAAGTTCAGATGTTTGTGTTTGTATAAATTCGTTATTTCGAGTTTATACAAAAATAACTCAATTATACAAACGTACCTGCAAATTATACAAATGCACTCGCGAATTATACAAACACACGAATTATACAAACGAGACAGCTTAAACTGTAGCTAAAATTCGTAAATATGCAAACTATTGTTATGGAGCATAATTAAGTTTATTATAGTGGCTATTTGCAAAAATTTCCCAATCAATAGCATATGTCCAAGATATGTTCAGACAAGAAATGACATACCAACAGTGGCGAAGCCAGAAATTTTACGAAGAGTGTCCAAGAATCGCATAGATAAATAAAAATAATTTAACGCATGAGTGTACTAAAATTTTGTAAATCAAACTACGTTACATTAATGATAATTTATTTTAATTAATAAATATACCAAAAATTTTAAAATCAAACTACATAATAATTAGCTTTGACGTTCATGTTTATATAATAGGAAGTGAACGAAAAAAGAAAAAAAAGGAGAAAATTCAGTTAGAATAAAATCATTTTTATGCTTAAAGATTTCACGAATCTCTGAGGACTAATAACGAGACATGAAAAATAAATAGTAGAATCGAACGAGTTTTCTTTTAAAAAGAAATTCTATACGAAGCCTTTTTCACTTTTAGTAGCTTTATAAAAAAAATAAAAATAAAAAGGATTTACTTATTAACTTTAAATTAAATAATTACTTTTAAATTTTATTAAAAATTTTAATGAAAAGAAAAAGAAAATCAAAAGTCAAATTGATTATATTTTCCCAAATGTTTCCCAAAAAAAATTCGATGACTTAAAAGTCACAATTAGAATATATCAGGATTCAGGTGCGTAGTACAATAATTTGCACCCTTGTCTTAGTAAGACTACGTACAATAGTTTATGGGGGCGGCTCTATAGTGTAAAAATTAAGGCATATGTCTTAGGCTCCCAATTTTTGAGGGCCTCAAACTTTTATCAAAAATAAATTATATGTCAATTTTTTATAGAAAAAATTAATTATTTATGATAAAATTATATATATATTTATTGTTTACCTTCTTACATTTTTTTGCTAACATTCACATTATTTTATTCTTTTTAATAGCTTTTGTACTTTTCTTTTTCAAGTTTTTGATAAGTTAAAGTAATGCTCTACTAAAAATATGAATAAGTAGTCAAAAAGTGTTGAACAAAGTGAATTGTAATTTTCTTTTTCTTATATCTTCTTAAAGTTTCAAATTACAACAAGCATAGTAAGGTGGAACCAAGTTATCAACTTTTTGAATTAGATTCTATGGTTCTAACACTTATTTTTATTTTAAATTTGTTACTTATTACTTATAGAATTATGTAAACAATTCATATAATGATTATATTAGTGAAAGAGTGATTTTCAACGTTGAATTGATGAAATTTTACCTAACATTAATTATTGAAAAAATAAATATTTGAAAGAAATCATTTATTAAAAAAAACATTAAGTAATAATTTGCATCTAAAAAGTGTAAGAAAAGTAAATTTTAAATAAATACATATGTAGTTTGTTTAGATTTTAAAGACATGTTTAGATTTTAGGCCTCTAATGAAGATTTCGCTTTAGGCCTTCACGTATGTTGAGCCGCCCCTGATAGTTTCTTACCATAAAAATTATTTATGATCGATGTAGATTTTTGGGTTCAATTATGGGGTGCCGCGGATGTTGGATATTGGCCCTTTCACCTTTTCAAGGAAATGAAACATGGTGCGAAGCGCGCGTTATATGGAGGACAAGTGTATACACCAGTTAGGAGAATTGCTCCTCGCTCGGGAGTTTTCTATTCTTAGGGCTCGAAATCAAAACTTAATTTAAGTAGCTAGAGGGATCTCCTACTCCATCCCCACCCCACCTTAATGATAATATGATATTGTCCAAGCTATCAAAGTTGGTTTGTAGTTGGTCCAAAGCAGAGGCGAACTCAGGATTTAAAGTTTTGAGTACATCAATATTATCTTAGCTCAAATATGAACTCTAAGATAACTTTAAAATAAAAATAGTAAAATAGGGTTGTAGCATGATTTGAACCCTGGTCTCATTGGTGGTTCATCTAGCTTGTATCAACAACACAAGAGCACTCATATCCTTTTCATAGACACACGGTTAAATATGTCTTAATTTCTGTGAATTTCTTAATAATTAGATGAAATTTAGCCTAGTCACACAACCTAATAATTGCAAAATCCAATAATTATGAAGACTTATTTGTTTGTTATAACTCATAACATAGGTATAGTGTGATTACAAATGTAATGTTTGTCGACATAAATGTGTAATTATATTTGTTATCTCTTAAAAAAGATTTAAAAATAAAATTTATATTACGTATACTCATTTAATATATTTTAAAATAACTTATTTATTAGATCTTGAGTATTCTTCACAAAATCCTGAACTTCACCATTGATAGATGATTTTATGAAATCATTAAAGGTTGGTTTGTTAGAAATATTATTTTAATTAGTGTAAACTGGATATCCTTCTTCTTTTGGTGGCACTTCAAAATATCTGTTTCAATAAGATGAGTTTGTCTATTTCAATTCCCATAAATTTTTAGAGGTTAGGTATTAAGCCTCCCTCCATTTTGCACTTCTTCTCTAAAAAAAAAAAAACATAATCAAGGTGATGTGTAAATCTCCTTCTTCTTTCATTCTTTCATGTTCAAAGATTCTTCACAACTCTACTTTAAAATTCGACGTGTTGCAAATATAAATTGTTTCGAGTGAGTTATATATTAAAAGACTCGAAACATATAGAGGAACTTATAGCTTTTAGACTGTTTAGAAATAATTTTGAGTTAGTCTGGATTCAAAGATTTCATTAGCAATTATAGTTTCTTCATAAATATCGCCATGAATAGTCTCCAAAAAGAAGTTAATTTCACAACAAAGTATTCATAAAAAATCAATAATTGAGATATAAACTTTTCTAATATCAAACATTAAACGTATAAAAGAGATGGAAATTATACCTCAGCAAGGACGTTTGCATTTCTACTAGACACATCTTTGCTTTTCATTATATTTCTGACATTCCCATCACTTATATATATATATAGTGTAGAAGAAATGTTCAATCTTGGAAAGTGATTAAATTATCTTACCAAATATATTATGTAATCTCATCATTTAAATCTAAGAGAAATGTTCAATCTAAGAAAGTGATTAAATTATTTTAACAAATATACTATGTAATCTCATCATTTAAATCTAAGAGAAATGTTCAATCTTGGAAAGTGATTAAATTATTTTAACAAATATGTTATGTAATCTCATCATTTAAATCTAAGAGAATTGTTCGATCTTGGAAAGTGATTAAATTATTTTAACAAATATATTATGTAATCTCATTATTTAAATCCAAGATTTTTATACATTTAGTTCATTTAAATATTATAAATAATGTTCCAAATCTATACATTGCACAAGTATTTTTTTGGTACATTCCTCTTGATTTGTAACCGATTTTTATTTTATACAGAGAGAGATAAATAAAATCTTTACTAGGGACATTAAAATTATTTTTACAAACATGTTAAAAATCTCATTATTTGAATTTAAGATTTATATGCATTTAATTCATTTAAATACTATCAATAATGTTTCAAATCTAGATATTGCATAAGTATTATTTTTTGGTACATTACTCTTTATTCATATTCCTATTTTGTTAACTTAATGATGTATATGTCTCCAACTTGTAATCATGTCCTACTTCCTCGTTTGGACCTTTATTTGTAAGTGCTTAAACATGCTATGCAATCTCACTATTTAAATCTAAGATCATATGCATTTAATTTATTTTAAATATTACAAATAATGTATTTAGACGTATTTGGATGTATCTGAATACATCAAAATCTGATTAGATTCACAATATTATAAACTAGCATGTATCTAAAAAAATTAACACTTAAACTAGTGAAAATTTTGTAAATTACCCAAAAAAGTCATTTCAACCAACCTGCGGTAATCCAACTAAATATTTGTAGGCAGGTAAATTTTGGGCCTAAGGGAGCAAGTCAAAGTCGATAATGACAAATTCACTTGGAAACTAATTTGTCGTGGGTCTTGACTATGAGTACAAGCTTGATCAGTTATGGCTTACAATAACACCAACTATGCAATTAGGGGTGTACATGACCGAATTGATTCAGATTTTTTAAATGTCAAACCACGCCATTTGTGTTAGACTTTTAAATTTATAAACTAACCCAAACTAATAAAACTCGGGTTTTCAACTTCGGGTTTCCGGGTTTTTTCCGGTATTTTCGATAAAGTATTCTTACAAACATATAATTAATTTATGCTCCAGATATTTCTTTTGTCATACCAAAATACAATTATCTAAGGTGTTTCTTAAGAAAATAATACAAAATATGAGATGAGTGATGACATTAAAATATTCAACAAAAAATAATAATGAAATCGTATAAAATAAATATGCAAATTAATAAGTCATGATTAAAATGATCATAATTTAAAATTATTAAATCATACTAAAATAAGTCTAATAAGTATAAATTACATGATTAAACATTAAAGAAAAAATAAAATTAGGTTATGTATTATAAATGTCTAAACCAAAATAAAACTAAAGAACAAATATTCAACATTGTCATTCTTAGTGTTGAATTAATTTTTTCGTTAGCATTAGTATTTGATTTTGTAATGACTCGGTCAGTCATTTGTAGAAAGTTTCATAAAATTATTGTTTTACCCGTCCCAATATTGACTCCGAGTTATTTTTGAATCAGTTTTGAAATTTGTTTCGAGTTTTGAGTTAAAAGTTGTTAATTATGGGAATTTTAGAAATTTGAAAGGCTAAAGTTGATAAAAAAAAAAAGGTTTTTGGTGTCTTTTGAAGTTTCAAGTGTTGGAATGAAATTCCGTCGATTTCACCAGTTCTGGAATGTGGAAATTGGTCTAAAAGAGTTATCGGTTTCAGATTCGAAGTCTCTTTGAGGATTTGAGGTCCTTAGTTGGGAAATTATGGAATTTCAGCCTTTGGATGCTGGGATCAGAATTCTGAGAGTTTCATTGAATTTGGGGGATGATTTTAAGCCTAGGTAAGATCTTGGTTGAATTTTCAGAGGTCCCGAGCTTGTTTTAGCCTTTTTAGGCGGTATGTTCATTTCTTGTGACTTCCATAAATTTCGAATCAAGGAGACCTCAAATTCGTATTTTGATTGTTCCATTGAGTCTGAAATGTCAAGTTTAGTCAATTTGCATATATGGTTTGTGTGTATGGAGTTCTGAACGAATCCCGAGGGTCCATTTGATGATTTTGTAGTTGATTGTGTTTGTTGGTGTCTGCAGGCTTCGCTATTGCGTAGGCCAGCCCGCTTAAGTGACCTTCGCTGAAAAGAAGAGGTTTTGCTTTAGCGAGAAGCCTCACTTAAGTGGGGTTCGCTTAAGCAAATAGGGGGTCGCGTTAGCGACGTTCTCTTAAGTGCATCTATGTCTGCTTTTGCGAGATCAGAGTGGTTTTAGACCCGTAATTTCAGGGTTTTACCTATTTTTCTTCCATTTTGAATTTTGGAAGCGATTTAGAAGAGATTTTTTGTGCTAAATCATTTGGGTAAGCCTTTGTGACCCTAAAACTTCATTTCCTTTTTATCATTTGTGGATTTTATCATCAAAACTTGGGATTTTGATTGGCAAATGAACCGATTTTTCAAGATCTTGAATCTTTAAGTAAAATGATGACTGTGAACTGATTTTAACTCCTTTTTCGAAATAATTTTCACCAATGCGTTCCAAATGCCTTAGGTAACGTTTTCAAGTAAATATTTTTGAATTCAAACTTTATTTTCGGAATTGAGTTTTTGAGTTGATTTGACCCATTTTTCAAAGTGAATGATTTAGGTGTTGTTATTTCCAGAATCTTACTGTGATTACTTGATTGAATTAGATTATATGACTTTGAACATTGTTCAGAAAGGAAAGGCTCACGTCTTGGATTGAATTGAGGCAAGTGATTTCTAAACTTGTAAAACCACTAGAATCATATATTTCATTTCATTGTGTGTGTTGGGGAGTAATGAGAATGAAGTGATGAGTTCAATTATTCCACTTGATTGATCTTAATGAATAAAAAAATAATTAACGAAAACTGTAATGTATTGATCATAATGCTTTGTGAATTGTCTTCTTGTGGACCCTAAATTTGTTGATTGATGAAATGCTTTGATGACATTATTATGGACACTAATTGTTTGAGTTGTTGTCTCTTCCTTATGGTGTGAAATCACTTATTATTTGCATTGATTTCTTTGCACCATGATGAGACATGTGATGATTATGTCGAAGAGAAATGGTTCCGGTAAGTGATATGATATAAAGCCGAAGAGAAATGATCTAATGACCTGATTCCGTCGTTAGGGAAAAGCCAATGGGGAAAGAATTGGGGTCAGAAAACTTTTTGGTAGTAACTTGGAATTTCCTAACCTAGTCCAGATTTAGATAAAAATTCATGTTTGTGTGATGTATGTTAGTAATTGCTTCATTGTAATGCATGTATGTATGCGAATGTTGCACTATTGATCACACCTATTGTAAATGAGTATGAATGAATGATTGTATGTCATGAATCAACACTTAATTGTATGATTATGATAACATTGTGATTGTGATTGTGATTGTGGTATGTTGAATGGATCGGGTGTCACGATCCGACACACTAACTGGGATCGGATGTCACGTACTGACATACATATTGGAATGAGTGTCACGTTCCGACACACTAACTGGGATCGGATGTCACGTACCGACATACATATTGGAACGGGTGTCACGATCCGACACACTAACTTAGAACGGGTGTCACGATCCGGCACACTAACAGTTTGGGTATGAGTTCCATGAGAGGACCATTGAATTGGGTTCCATGAGAGGACCGTTGACTTGTTATATATATGCGTATCATTGAAGAATGTGGAATTGTACATTGATCCTGAAATGATGAGTGATATTGTATATGTTCGGTGTATGACTGTTTACTTTGTTGTGATTACTTGCTTATATTGCACTTATTGGGATAGTCGCGTGATCCTACCAGTACACTATGGTTGTTCACTAATACTGCACTTGCTCGTTCTTTGTTGAGTACAGGACATCTTCAGGCGGCTATTGATAGACCTCAGCTAGGAGATCAGTGATCGAGACCGGATTTCAAGGATGAGCCACTTCTTTCAGGATGCAATCAATCGAGTGTTGTCTAGTCAATTCGACGTAGTCTGTTGTAAATTGCTTTGTTATAGGATTTCCATCCATCGCGATTACGGTTAAGTTGTGCTTTGCGATCCCAAAGTAAAGTTTTTTACGGATTGCAGCGTTCAAATTTCTGAGAAGATATTTCTTCCCAGTGTCCACTACTATCCTAAAAGTTCCTGTCCATTTTAATTAATAAAAGAACATTAAAATGAGTGCAACAAATAACTCGAAAAAATAATAAGTAAATTGTCCCAGATGGACAGAATCGCAAAAAAAAAAAAAAAAATGTTAGAAATCAAACAGAAGAGTCCAACCCAAAAAACTAGTTTGATAGATAGGAGAACTGATTTATAGTCGATGAGGAATAATTTACACATAACACATGAGTTTGTTTTGAGGAATAATTGACACATAACATATGAGTTTGTTTTCAAATTATACAAGGCTACAACCAAGTTTGACATAAACTTATCCAAGTGAAATTTGTTGACAAATTAAAAGAATTTTTCTTTTTACACACATTTCACTAAGAAATGAAGTGGAGAAATATATATAGAGGAGAAAGGGGAATAGAACTCTATCTATTCATATGCACAAAACTTTAATTCTTCTCAATTTGGATAGAACTCAAATAAACGGGTTAACTAGATTGAATTTGAGCAGGTTATTAAAAATTAGACGCAAAGCTCATAAGCGTAAAATCATTTTGAGCTTTGTAAAGTTACAGCTTACATTTTTCTATATATGGTTTTAAAAGTTTTTGTTTTTTAATTCTTGTTGTGTTCATATCTATCTTTGTTTTTTCTGTTTCATTGATCAAATATAAAAAAATTATAGAAACAGAAAAATTCTCTTATTTGGATAAATTTACTAGTTTTGCATAGAAGATTGGTAATGTTTGAATAATACGTCAGCTACATAACTAGATAAAATTAATTGAGAGTAATCACTAAACAAAATAAATGATAGTGGATAAATGAAATATAACTAATTGTAGATATTTATCACATTATGTAAGACCATTAAGGTATTGCTTTGTAGGGAAAAGAAGAGACAGAAAATAAAAATTAAATTCAATAAATTTACCCCTCGTATGAAAACAAACAATTATACTTTATTGCTATCACTATCATATTGATTACACCCATAAGTAGGAAAAAACAAAAATAAAAAAATAAGAACCAAATAAATAATACTTTAAAATTAAAAGTTAAGACATTCAAAAATATACAAAAAGTAGTATAAATTATAAATTGTCGTGTCAATATGAGCTATTGCTAATATAAGTAGCCTATGTTAAATATTTAATTCAAGTAGCAAATTTAATTACTCAAAAAAAAACTGGTTTAAACAACTGAGATATTAGACCTAATAACCAAATACCTCTAAGAAAATTCTCTTTCACTATGTCAATTTTGTGATGTGATCTTTATGCAAATAGTTGATCGGATTCACTGTTTACGCAAATGGTATACTTGAACACAATATGGGATTATAAACACAAACTCACTATCAAACCTTCTTGGTTCCTTCTACTAGAAATTTAACATGTAGACTTGCTCTCTAGAAGCTAACAAGACTAGAAGAAAAGAGACCTTTCTCTTGCCTTTTATACTAGTAAAAACACAAACATGCACATCTACAACAAACTCAACAGGCAATAAGCACCAGCAACTTTTTCAACAAAATCTCATAATTGTCGCAAAATTTTCAATAAAATCCCTACTAAATTTTATGGTAACAAGAAAAACGGAAAAAGGTCGGTTACAACGAGCCAACAAACAGCAAAACCAAAGTTTTCATCCTTGTCAACATGACTCAATAAAAGAAACCAAGAACTTTTCCACCAACATTCTTTCTCCTAGCCTCTTCATGGTCCATGATACCAGCTGAGGTAGTCAGCACAATGTACCCGAACTGCAAGTTGAAAACCAATATGCAAAGATCAAAACATAAATTAGACTATACAAAATAAAACTGACTAACAACTACGACTTTTACTCCATCTGTGATCGCAGAAAATGTCTGCAATTTCATTTGCTAAGTATCAAGTATCAACTACATATGATGCTTCAATCCACAATATGACTGCTCAGATACTTCTTCAAAGAAACACACTTCTCATGGACAGCAGAGACTCTGTTAGCCAAGCCATAGGATACAAAATTTCTCCTTTGGATAGACAGGAATGCTTCCTTTACAGGAGAGCCTCAACTGCTAGCATCTACAAAGAGCACTTGCTATGTGACATTTATAAATGGATGGGTCTTGTAAGCATTACAGATGATTGCCCCGAGTACTCAAGATTTTTACTGCTTAAGAAGAAGCAATAATTTTCAAATATCATTTTTTCCCTTTGAAACAAAACTACTTTTTTCAAATTTCACAATGAAACATTCGTTAAACGCCCATATAGCAAGCCAATACATGATTCAGCAAAGAAGTAATCAAAAATTAATAATGTCTATTTCACAAGCTAATATGACCATGACTTGTTTCAATAAAGAAGTAAGGAATCAAAAATTAATAATGTCTATTTCACCAGCTAATATGACCATGACTTGTTCACCCCAACAATCATTTCAGAAAATAGAAGCAAGGCTCAATTTGGAGATAACCAGAAATGGAGTTCTATATATTGATCAAGGGAACAAAGTGAATATATTAATTACTATACCTGTCGGGAAGGGAGCAATCTAGCAGTCCATCCCTCAATCTCCTTGACTCCAACATCGAAGCGAGGACTAATGACACCACACTTGTTTAACCTTCCATTCAGTTCGACAACAATCTTTCCGGACCTATGATCATCGACGTACTCAAATTCTCCGATGTAACCTACACATAGATACCAACAGTAAGAAAATGATAGGGTGATGCTAGCAGTGCATACAGTTAAGAAACTAACATACCATGCTTCTGCATAACAATGAGGAACTTGATGATGACTTTTGATGAAGGTCTAATCATGACCTGACGCTTTCCCCTCTTCTCAGCATTGTACATGCTCTTGAGAGCATCATTCAGCACACTAACTCTGACCATCTTTTCTTACCTAACTGTATCCAGTATATGCAATAATCAGATGCACCATCAAAAAAAGTAACCACAAAAATAACTCCAAAAACCAAACAAAAAGAATCAAATGGCAGCAAGATATAGTCAATGTCCTCGAAAGACACTAGGATGACAGCACAAATTCACAGGGAGTGTTCAGGGAAGCGTGAAGCGGAAAAAAGCGATACGGCCCAGCTTCACGCTTTAAGCGATGAAGCGCTCGCTTTAAGCGATGAAGCGCTCACATACTCATTCTAGTCTGTGAAGCATAGAAGGCTCGCATCGCTTCGCTTGCGCTCGCTTTCCTGAACACTGTTCACAGGTATTAGGAACTATAGATTAGAAGCAGACCAGCAAACTTCAGAAATCATGACAACAATATAACCACAGTGAGGACTCAACAGAAGACGACACCATAATTACCAATATACAGGCCTACATCAATAACGCTACCTTTATAAAAGAACAAGAAACAAATTCTCACCATAAAACTAATCAACACTAACATAGATTTACCATAAATACAACTACTAAGAACCCTAAAACGTAAAAGGGTAAGAACCCTCACTAATTTCAACAATAAGACAGTATGAAAAACTACTTTCTCCATCATGGGTCGGAAAAAAAAAACAAAGACTCCAAAATCCATCCCGAGCCCTTTCTTCCACCTCTCCTCTCCAATCCTCGATCAAACTTGCATTCCCCAGGAATGCTATGAAATGGGGGTCTTTCCTTCGCCTATCGTATGTATCAGCTTGGCTTCGTCCCGAACCAAGGAGGCATTCTGGCGGACGCATGCGTGTAGGAAGGCCGACGACTACATAAGCTAAAAGACTACGACTACAAGACAGGCCGGAGACTAAAATCCATCACTTCACAGCAAAACCTCTATGACTGTCAAAAAAGATCACATTTTTACACTCCAAATTCCTACTTCCATTCACACCCCTGTTAAAACTAATCATCACTAGCATAAATTTTACCATAAATACAACTACCAAGAACCCTAAAACGTTAAAGGGTAAGAACCCTAGCTAATATCAACAATAAGATAGTATGAAAAACTACTTTCTCCATCATGGGTCGGAAAAAAAAAAGAGGTTAAAAGCCATCACAGCACAGCAAAGCCTCAAAGATTGTCAAAAAAGATAACATTTTTACTCTCCAAATTCCTACTTCCATTCATCAGTAGCATAAATTTTACAATAAATACAACTACCAAGAAGCCTAAAACGTTAAAGGGTAAGAAGCGTAGCTAATATCAACAATAAGATAGTAAGAAAAACTATTTTTTCCATCATGGGTCGGGAAAAAAAGAGATTAAAAGTCATCACATCACAGCAAAGCTTCGAAGAATGTCAAAAAGATCACATTTTTACTTGACAAATCTAAACAGAAACTACAAGAAACAATGGTATGTAAGTAAAGAAATGCAGGCAAAGAGACACTTACACTTTGATTCGGTAGAGAAAGAGATCACAAGAGTTGTTGCTGCGAAGGAGCAAAGAGGCGGAAATCTAAAGCACTGGTTTTTAGTTATAAACCTAGGGCTTTAGGTTTTATTGTTGGGAAGAAACACTTGGGCCCAAAATCATTTTTTGACTCCATTGAGCTTCCAAATAATGTATTATGTTACATTTTTCTATAATATGGTTTTAAAATAGGTTTAAATTATTTTTTTAATTCTTGTTATGTTTATACTCCCTCGGTTCTTATTTACGTGTCCCCATTTTAGGTTTTATGTGCATTAAGAAACTAAATAAGTTTACAATTTTATTCTTATTTAATGTTTTTTTGAAGTTAAGTTTTCAATCAATTAAAATGAATTAATTTATTTTAATACCAATGAACATGAATTATTCTCTCAATTTTTCTATGTTGGTGAAATGTATATTTTCAAGGCTGATAATAGTGTCAATCAAAGGCGAACTCAGGATTTAAAGACTTTGGGTGCACCAATATAAACATAGCTCAAATATGAGCTCTAAGCTAAACTTAAAATAAAAACAATAAAAAAAATCTTTAGTTGGATTCAAATCTTGGTCTCAAGGGTGGTATCTCTAGCTTGTACCAGTAGCACAAGGGCACTTCTATGCTTATTATGGGTGCACTATTAAATATATCATAATTTCTACCAGATTTTCAAAATAGATATACATATATACATATGATTTTTTTGGAAGTTACCGTGTGCACGTGCACCCCCTTTCCATAGTGTGGGTCCGCCTCTGGTGTCATTTATGCATTAATTTTGTAAAATGACAAATACTAAGAAACTTTATATGTTCTGTTGCATTCATCATCAAATTTAAAAAAATTATTGAGACTGAAAATTCTCTTATTTAGACAATTTTACTACTGTTTTGCATAGAAGTTTGGTAATTTTTGAATAATACGTCAGCTACATACTTAACTAGATAAAATTAATTGAAAGCAATAACTACACAAAATTAATAATAATAGTTGATACATGAAACATTACTAGTTTTGGATATTTATCACAAAATTAGGGTATCGCTTGGTAGGGAAAAGAAGAGAAATAAATAAGACCCAAATAATACTTTATAATTAAAAGACAATCAAAAAATACTATAAATTATGGATCGTCGTGTCAATATGAAGCAAAAGGTCATAAATCATAATGATAGAGTTATTGTTAAACTATGTAACATATTTAATTCAAGAAGCAAAATTAATTATGTAAGACCAAGTAACATGACAAAGAAATCAATGGAAACCTTAAAATGAACATCTTTACGAATACACAAACTGTATGATCAATTTTATCTTGTGATCTTTACGGGATCGGATTCACTGTTTACTTTAATCTAACCAGTATATGGGACAATAAACACCACAAAAACACTTGACTAGAAATTTAACATGAATGCTTGCCCTCTAGAAGCTAACAAGACTCGGAAGAAAAGAGACCTATCCCTTTCTTTTCATAATCGTAAAAACACAAACATGCAAATCTACAACAAACTTTGAATGTCAATAGACACACCGCAATAAAGATCAACAGGCAATAAGCACCAGCAACCTTTTCACCAAAATCAGATAATTGTCTCAAAATTTTCAATAAAATCCCTACTAAATTTTATGGTAACGAGAAAAACAGAAAAAGGGCGGTTATAACGAGCCAACAAACAGCAAAACCAAAGTTCTCATCCTTGTCAACACGACTCAATAAAAGAAACCAAGAACTTTTCCACCAACATTCTTTCTCCTAGCCTCTTCATGGTCCATGATACCAGCTGAGGTCGTCAGTACAATGTACCCGAACTGCAAGTTGAAACCAATACGTAAAGATCAAAACATAAAATTAGATAATATGCAGAATAACACAAAATAAACCAAGACTTTAACTCCATCTGACGGCAGAAAAAATCTACAATTTTCATTTGCTTAGTATCAAGTATCAACTACATATGAAAGCTTCAACCCACAATATGACTGTTCAGATACAACTTCACAGAGACACACTTTCTCATTGACAAATAACAAAAATAATAGCAAAACAGGCCATAAGATATAAAATTTCCATTTCGAATAGACAGGAATTTCTTCCTTCACGAGAGAGCCTTAACTGCTAGCATCTACAAAGAGTGCTTGCTATGTGACATTTACAAATGAATGGATCTTTAATAAGCATTAAAGGTGCTTGCCCAGATTACTCAAGATTTGCTACTGCTTAAGAAGAACCATAATTTAGCAAGTTATGATTCATCAAAGAGGTAAGAAATCAAACATTAAAAATGACCATTTCACAAGGCTATGAGTCACCCCGACAATCATTTCAGAAACCAGAAACCAGGCCCAAATTGAAGATGACCAGAAATGGAGTTCCATATATTGATCAAGGGAACAAACTGAATATATTAATTACTATACCTGTCGGGAAGGGAGCAATCTAGCAGTCCATCCTTCAATCTCCTTAACTCCAACATCAAAGCGAGGACTAATAACACCACACTTGTTTAACCTTCCGTTCAGTTCGACAACAATCTTTCCTGACCTATGATCATCGACGTACTCAAATTCACCGATGTAACCTACACATGGATACCAAAAGTAAGAATATGACAGGGTGATGCTAGCACTGCATACAGTTAAGAAACTAACATACCATGCTTCTGCATAACAATGAGGAACTTGATGATGACTTTTGATGAAGGTCTAATCATGACTTGACGCTTTCCCCTCTTCTCAGCATTGTACATGCTCTTGAGAGCATCATTCAACACACTAACTCTGACCATCTTTTCTTATCAAACTGTATCCAGTATATACAATAATCATACACCATCAAAAAAAGTGACAACAAGAATAGCTCCAAAAACCAAACAAAAAGAATCAAATGGTAGCAAGATATAGTCAACGCCCTCAAAAAGACACTAGATTAACAGCATAAATTCACAGGTATTAGTGACTGTAGATTAGAAGCAGACCAGCAAACACCAGCAAACTTCAGAAATCATGACAACAATATAACCACAGTGAAGACTCAACAGAAGACAACACAATAATTATCAATAAAGAGCTACACAAACACCGTCTAATACCATCTTATCACAAAACCTCCAATAATGCTTCCTTTGTCAAGGAATAAAGATATGAATCCTCACCACCACCCATTACCAAAAAGCATAATAAGGCCAGCAAGTGAGATGGCATGTTGAGATACAATTAAATATTAGATATTGTGTTCTATCTAACAACTTAAGCCCACACACATCAACCCACTTCCCCAGAACAACATAATCTATATGATTCAAGCATCATAACCCATTCTATTGCCTTCTTTACTCTCCAAATTCCTACTTCCATTCACACCCCTGTTAAAACTAATCATCACTAGCATAAATTTTACCATAAATACAACTACCAAGAACCCTAAACATTAAAGAGTAAGAACCCTCGCTAATTTCAACAATAAGATAGTATGAAAAACTACTTTCTCCATCATGGGTCGGAAAAAAAAGAGGTTAAAAGTCATCACATCTCAGTAAAACCTCTAAGAATGTCAAAAAGATCACGTTTTTACTCTCCAAATTCCTACTTCCATTCACACCCCGTTAAAATTAATCATCACAAGCATAAAGTTTACCATAAATACAACTACCAAGAACCCTAAAACGTTAAAGGGTAAGAACCGTAGCTAATATCAACAATAACATAGTATGAAAAACTACTTTCTCCATCGTGGGTCGGGAAAAAAAGAGATTAAAAGCCATCACATCTCAGTGAAACCTCTAAGATTGTCAAAAAGATCACGTTTTTACTTTACAAATCAAAACAGAAACTACAAGAAACAATGGTATCTAAGTAACGAAATGCAGACAATGGTATGTAAGTAAAGAAATGCAGGCAAAGAGACACTTACACTTTGATTCGGTTGAGAAAAAGATCACAAGAGTTGTTGCTACGGAGGAGCAAAGAGGCGGAATCTAAGGCACTGGCTTTTACATGTAAACCTAGGGCTTTAGGTTTTATTGTTGGGAAGAAACACTTTTGGGCCCAAAATTAATCTTCTAAAATGGCCCAAAATGTATAACTTTTTCAAGGGAATTTTCACAACTAGCGACAATAATATGTTTTATAGCTATAGTTTGTATATTTATGGATTGTAGCTATAGTTTAAGTTGTTTCGTTTATATAATTTGTGGGTTTGTATAATTTATAGGTGAGTTTGTATAATTCGCGGATACATTTGTATAATTGAGTTATTTTTATATAAACTCGAAATAACGTATTTATACAAACGCAAACATCTGAACTTCAAACAGTTATAAAAAATTATATTATTCAAAATTACATTATACAAAAGTTACAAATTATGAATTATACAAACGTGCGAATTATACAAACTTGAAACCTCAGCCACGTAATTATCACTGAATGTTGATCGTGAGTGGTAATTAATTTTATTTTTTTTAAAAGAAAGAAATAAAGCGTTGTATCAAAAACAAGAGAACGGAATGGAATTTTAAAAAATCATATGAAGTAACATAACATGTTTCAGTTTGTATATAGCAAGAAAATAATTTAAAACTTGTTTGAATTGGCAAACAAACTCATTTTCTCTTTTTAATTTCATAGGTATATGATGAAAAGGGTTAACACAAACTAAAGAGATAATAATTGTTTCTTCTTTGCACACATATTATCAAAAAATTAAAAGGGGGATTGAATTGGGTGTAGAAACTGGGCTAAAATAGAAATTGCTTTAAAATGAATTATAACCAAAAACTTGAACTTATCCCATATTTTTTTGGTGAGTCCTTAATATATAGCCCTCAATTGACACCCTTATGTTTAACCATTTTTTAACGCTATATGTCATGTTAAGACGCATAGATAACATTACGAGAATAATTTGTGTGTCGTATGAATAGTCTATTATGACGCACAAATAATTATAGTTTATGTGTCTTACGGATAGATATATGATAATGTATATGTAATACTATAAAAAGTAATTTTGAAAGCTAATTTATATGAACAAATTGCTATTATGTATGTGTTATATATGCTATAACCTATTAAAAGTATGTAGAATTTTTCAGGGACTTGCTTCATTGATTTATGGTAAAAGATAAATTGATGATCTTAATATGATTGGGCTCACCTTTATAGTCTTTTTTGCTTTTTGCAATATCTTAATACAATATATTTAATCAGAAAATTTTGATTTAATTTGAAATATAGTTGTTTTGTAGAGTTGCTTCCACTTCATCTTAACAATTATTTTTTCTTTGGAGTTATATCCATAGATTTTATGCTTAGTTACTTTTTAGATACTTATTGACAATGTTTTTTTGGTTTTCTTCGGGACTCACATTATAGCCTGACTAAATTTGAATTTGCATCGAAAAGTCCCACATTGGGAGATAAAGCGCTCTTTAACTAAATTTGAATTTGCATCGAAAAGTCCCACATTGGGAAATAAAGCGCTCTCTAACAAAGGTGACTCCGTAGAATGTATATATATGTAATCTGAGATTTTTTATATTTCAACAACAATTATTGTTTGTTCTTTGAATCATATTGGTGTATTATTATTAATTTAGCAAAATGATTTGCTCAGCAAATAATGACTTAATGAGTGTTATCTTATGACCAGTGAATTTAAGTTATAATTAATAGTTTACTAATTAAAATACTGAAAGAACTCCATGCTCTCTAATTGTTTGATGAATTGCTAAAATAAAATAAATTAGAATATATTTAGAGTCTTGTGTGACTTATATGTCAAATAAGGTTACTATTTATATAAATACGTTATCATATTCAATTTATATGCTTTGATTGTATGTTTACACATCATAGTAATTGATTGATTATTTTAAAATTCAGATAAATAGTCAACTTTATTAAGAATGGAGTCATGAAAATCAAGATTAGTTTCCTTATGCTTGAAGATGCTGAATATTTATTAAATGTAGATAGACTGGTAATTTTTTTGTATGTGATAACAGTTTCACGTATATGAAATTATTATATTGTTATTTTTAAAAAAAAATTATTAATAAAAATATTTTTCATAATATTTTCAATTTTCATTTTTTTACAAATACTGAGACTATCAGTTTGTCATAAACACTCATATTTTAAGCTCAATTATAAACTTGCAAATTTGTAATAAATTTATATTTTTCTGTATAAGTCTTGTTCCACTGTCTAGTGAATAATCAATATCTTATAGTAGGTGACATTTAATCTTTAAAAATCTCCATCAATTTTTTAATACAAATACAACTAGACAACATTCTTAGCACAGTCGATTACATCAAATTTTTGGTTTAGCTCTGATAGGCATAAAATACCGAAAATCGAATTGAATCGAAATTTTAGTAATTTGGTATTTGGTAATTGGGTATTTGGTATGGTATTCGAGAGTAAAATTTTAAAATTATGATTTTCTGGTTTGGGTTTGATATGAGACATTAGTTAGTACCATTTGGTATTTGGTATTTTTTTTCGAATACCGAATTATTTATTTAATGAAGATTATGTATCAACATGTCCATTACTCATTAGTACAATTCTAAAGAACAAAGTTAAAGAACGGTCACATATAAACAACCCAAATACATGTCTTTTGGTTGTATCAATTTGTTTTTCTTGATGTCTTCTTACTTATTGATCTTCTATTATATCGTGCCTCCGCATAAAAAAATAGATATGATTGGAAAAATAGTATTAACTCTGTAATACAATCGGCTACAACTTCAATACGGTATTACCGAATACCATACCAAACCGGAATTTAATCTACCAATTACCGAATTACCAACCCGAAATTTAAAATTTTGATATTTGATATCTACTTTTAACTACCAATAACTTAATTACCGAACCCGAAATTTGATAATCCCTAACCGAATACCGAACATCCACCCCAACTAATATGTTTGGAGGCTCTTTTTTACTAATTTTATATTTCTGGAGTATAGATCAAAAAAATTATATATTTATTTTTTAATAAGGTCTTCGAAAATTTTAGTTGATCAGATTATTGAATTCGTATTCTTAAAAGAGAATTTTTTTTTATTCTTTAAAAATTGAATTGAATTGAATTGGTAATTTGAATTGTTACGATGTTAATGATATTGTAATGAATGATATGTAAAAAATGATTGCTTGAGAGAGTATGTATGTGTAAAACATCATGTATACATATTGAATGTCAAATTTTATATCCTTGTATATATTATTCGATCTTTTTGTTGTATACTTATAAATAATATATACAATTTAATATATTTGTTATGCATTTTAACAAAGATATGACTTACAATTTAATACATATTATTAGTTTTTTATTTATAAATCATTAACTTTATCGCAATAAAAAATTGTATTTTTTTATCATCAAAACTTTATGATTTATTTGGGGGTTATTGAAAAAAGACTTGGGCAAAGACAGAATAAGTTATATAATAAGTAATTAACCATGCTATGTTCTTATATATTTCTAAAATTAGTTGAATAGAATTTAATGTTGATGATAGTATTTTATCTTTGACGGATTGTTATATTATTTAGTGATTCAATATAATAATTAATAATGTTTCAGTTTGAGACATCAATTTATATAGATACATTTACGGGAGGAAAAGAGATTGTAAGGATCGCAGAAGTTATTAACGAGTTTGAGTGAAATGAAATACAATTTATATATATTGATGTCTACGTTAAAAATATATTAATTTTTTTTTTAACGACATGTCATTTAATGATAATATCTAATTTTATTGGTTATTAAGTGATTGATAGAGAATAAATTTGGGATGAAATTGATAAAGATACGAAGAAGATGAGAGATTAAGTATAAGAATTACTGGTTGGCAATTTTTTTAAAACGAAAAATATCAAATTCAATTATTAGTTTAAAATGTTTGTCAATCTATATATATATATATATAAAGTTGAATCTAGAATCGCTGATGTGGCACCCTCCAATGGCCAGTATTTGCAATTATCTATTTTTTTCCTTTTTTTTTTGAATTATTTCTGAATTTTTCCTTAAAAAATAGGTACATAAATAAGTATTGAATAATAGATGAAACTGTCATTTTAAATGAATTAAAACCGACAACTATGATTAATTATTATTGGCTTTGCCCGTTTCTATTCCTAACATTAATGTTACTTTCTCTTCTCATGGCTTTTGATATTCCAAGTATGGAAGAGTATCCATATAAATTTGAGCACAATTGGATATACATTTTTCATAATCATCCATTTTTCATTACATTTTTCAAAAAGAATTGAGTGAATATTAATGCTATAATTTCTTCTAATATTATTTTTTTGGTTGCAGATTTTTCCTTCAATACTTTTGTCACTCTCACAAATAATTCTCATGGTAATCAAATATATATTTTATGTGTTTCTGATTTAAAGCTTATATGAATTACTTGAGTGAATATTAATGCTATAATTTCTTCTAATATTATTTTTTTGGTTGCAGAATTATCCTTCAATACTTTTGTCACTCTCACA